>JAUMHA010417642.1:0-10471 GCA_032359765.1 Saxidomus gigantea
GATATCAATTACAAGGGGCCACTGATAATAGCTTTCATGCTGAGATTACAGTTAACGCAGGTGATGCTCAGCCTGAGGAATTCTACTACCCTTATATTACATATTGTTAAGTACTTTTTTCTTGTCAGGGCCAAAATTGCACACAGTCATAGAGGATATTAAGATACAATGCAATGTTTTAGAACCATAACTCAAACCTACCCTTGTTTTGAGTTATCTCCCTTTATTGATTGTTTGCATAACATGTTTTTTATGCAAAGCATACAATTTAAGATTTTTTAATAGAAATGCGACATTAACACAGAGAAAGTACAGGTGAATTGACCTCAACACGTTATACTTACACATATATTATTAAACTATATAATATCCATTCCTCTCTACTCAAATTCTTTGTCATAGAAAGAGCACTCGGCGGGGAGATGGCCACGTCTAAAATGGCTCTTGTAACATAAACAAACAATAGCTATAATGAAACGTAAATTAAGATAGTATTCATGTAGTTTATATACTATTCTAACGACGTGTGTTACTTTTTGCTACATGCAATGGCAATGCGCTAGTGGTCAGGTTACACATTTTTTAAATGTTTTACAAAGCAATAAATTCGTAATACCCGAGACGTGTACAGTTCTAAATTGTGATCATCTTAAGACATAGATATTCGTTAGTCATAGTGACGATTATATTTATTAATATTTTAAGTTGCAAACATTCAAGAAAACTAAACAAGGCACCAGGTAAAAGTAAATAAATTCTCCAAAAAAAACTATCAAATGTAAGAAAAAATATCAGTATACGATACTTGAACTCATAATACCACTATTAATATTATGTTAAGAAAGTGAATTTTATAAAAGATTGTGCAACAAATACAAACGAAACAAACTTGGCTAAAACGTTAAACAACTTACTCTTAATGATTGTTGTGCGCACAAAACCAACCGATATGTTTCTAAAAAGTCATTGATGCTGTGCAAATGCAATGACATTTTGAATTGACATATTAAACCTAGATAAATCAGTATAAACCGCCGACCAGACTGAGAAGACATGCTGTCAAAAACAAAAAAGAGCTATTTACTTGATGTTTCAACACTTGTGGTGACAACTATACTGTTTTTGTCCTTTTGGTGACTTGCATTTTGTAACACAGGTTCTATCATAGATGACAGAAATATACGACCGCCTTTGCTGCCCGGAATGACATAAATTGTCTTTTTACTCTGGTCATCATTATTGCAATACATGAAAAGCGACCTCCGAAACATGTTCATACGTTATCGCTTACATTTTATGTTATCTAATGATTTTAATCAAATGTTTCAAACCCATATTAGATTATATGTTGAAAATACAATGTTTGCCATTTCCGTCCATATCCGAAAGTGAGTATTATTGCTTCAAAACGCTCATTGGAAAACACTACTTTGTGTATAATGAAATCTTATATGGAACTATTTATTACGACCTGCACATAACCAATATCTAAAGGCAGTACATATTTGAACGTATTTTGACATATTTCTGTTTAAAGGGAGAGAAGATCGTGTAAAAGGCGGTTCAGTAAACCAGTACAACGCTGAATGATTTATACACCTTGTCATGCTTGCAGTTTTGATGTTTTAGTCATTCCTACCTGTCTCGCTAATGTATGTTAACTCATTAGTAAAAGTTCAACTTCGTTACTTTTTTAAATACATCGTTCATGCTAAAATCTTAAATATCTAAAGATTTCCCTAAAATTATTATATAAATGGTATAACGTTTATATAAACAGATGCAAATAAACACATGTATTCAAAACTAAACATTGGATGGGACATAGTTATAATAATAATATTGATAATGATAATAGTACTAATATTTAAAAGAATAGTAATAATGATAATAACACAAAATTGTACTATCAAAATCTATAAAAATCGACTAAAATGAAATGATAAGTTTCCATAATAAATGTTTAACAGTGTCGACTTGCATTAGGCGCTTAAATCAGGCATAAACCGTTACCACAACAGAGGGACAAAAATAAACCTAGCAAGACCGCAAGGTGTGTAAATCATGCAGTGTTGTACTGGTTAGTAGGATAGTTATTGCATGGTATATTCTCCCTTTAAACAGAAAATGTGCCGTTGGAATATTTGGTGAAGTTTGAAACAGGTATTTAATTTTTAAAACTATTCTTAGGGTGATCTTTCTGTTTAAAGGGAGAGAAAATCGTGTAAAAGGCGGTTCAGCAAACAAGTACAACGCTGAATGATTTATACTCCTTGCCATGCACGTAGATTTGCTGTTATAATCGAACCTTCCTGTCATTCTTGCGTAGGTTAACTCAATAGCAAAGTTTAAATTTCCTTATTTTTTAACATACTTCGTTCATTGTTAAATCTGAGTTATCTAAAGAAGTCCATAAAATCATGATTTTATTTAACGTTAATTTGTAAGCAGATTAAAATATACCAAAAACTAAACATTGTATGGGACATAGTTAAAATAATTATAATGATGTTGATAACAATACTTATACATTTTTTTAAGTAGTTATAGTGATTATAATAAAGATTTGTATTATTTAAAAAAAAAAAAAAATGAAATGAGCGTTTGCAACAAAAACTGTTTCATGGTGCCGACTTGAAATTCAGAGTTCAATACATGCTTAAACCACTATTACTACTGCATTTGGAAAATTAAAAACATAGTAAGACCACAAGGTGTATAAATCATGCAGTGATGTACTGGTAAGTAAGATAGTATATTTTCCCTTTTAACAGAAAACGTGCTGTACGTATACTTGAAGTTTAGAATATGTTTACTGCCTTTCATGCCTTAATCTAATTTAAAAAAAAAAACAATTTTAAGGGTGATATGTACTTCTTAGTTCATTCAAGTTGATAGTTTGCTATGAGTGATACGACACAAATAACATTAAAGGTTAATGTAGGGGAGTCTTCGCACATCAACTTTTACAAAATTACAACAGAGTAAAATTCGGACATGAATAATGATAACGTCACCTGACGTCAATGAGTGCATTTTGGTGCCATACATGAATCTAAATCTAAAGGTCCGCTTAGACAAAGATGGACGTTGAAATAGCCATCCATTCGATGTGCAAATATAGGGTAATCATAATGGAGCAAATAAATAACAGAAAGCGATACTCATAGTTTTCATGATTACATTGAAGCTTATGAGAAGTATATATGAGCTGTTAATATTTGCTGATACTTTACATGTGTTCTGCATTGATTAGCCGTCTCTTAAAAATTAAATATGCTTATCTGTGAAAGTATATATACGTATGTTACTTTAAGCAGATTTACCATAGATTATGCACGCACGTGCGTCTCGAACGCACACAACCCTAACACCTTCTATTTACTAGTACTAATTAAGCCGATAGTTACATACTTTTTAATATAACGACTAACAGTGGGGAAATAAATGGACAGTTATAGTTTTGATATCTCGTTCGTTGTTATTGCCATGTTCACGCAGACATCCCTACTCTTTGATATCATATGACGGTTATCAAAGAATGTGCATGATAATGTATAATATCCACATGACATGAATGTATGATCATTTTTTTCATTCACTTTTTACATTTTACATGATCGAAAGCTTGACCTTTTTAATGAAATATCAAATTTATTCGGCATCAATCTTAATGCTCTTCATCCACTTTAAAAAAAAATCACCGAGTAAAATACATACATGTTCAACAAAACCAGCACTAGACGATAAAGTTTAAATTTGAATGATTATATTATTTCGACTGCGTAAAATAATTTACTTTCCGAAAGTGCGGTGTAAATTAAAGAAACATGTTATAGCATTTATGTAACATATGATGATAGATATTACTTTACAGACCATAGTTTAGGGCAGTGTCAGTAACTGGTTTCACAAAATATATTACACTACAAACATTGTAGCGCTGTAAATCAACTATCAACTTTGTCTCTCCCGTGTGCATGTTTTAATTATAAAAAACAAACAAATTTAATCTTCATATTTTTTAAATATTCATTTTTGCGCTAATTTCAAAATACTTTCTTCAGTCGAATTTATGAGAATTAGCTTTTTCATATATTCTTTTAAACCTATGCTTAGTACTTGAAACTTATAGCATTCGACATTGCTAATTTGATACACAGTTAATGCATCCTATTATATTGTTGAAATACAAAGTTGTCTTCAGTTAGGGAAAGCAATCAAATATATTGTTTAGAATAAATACGGTATAAAGAATGTTCAGTATTGTAACGTTGTAAACTTCAATAGACTTCTAGTTAAAAAATAATATAAACCATTCTGCACGAGTTTGATTGTCAGGTGTCTTTGTTAGTACAGATTCAGTTCTTTCAATACATCTACAGCTAATCGCCCGTGTTTTAGTTATTTTGATATATGGTATTCACTATTTATTATTGAGCGTTTGTTATTTGCAACAAAGACCATTATTATTAAAATTTGCTAATAAAAATGTTTAAATGTTTTACTATATAAAAATGTTATAATGACTGAAAAATAATACTGAGAACTTTTAATGTGTTAAAAGAATTATACATATACTATATATAAATTCAAGCATCACTCATAATTAGCTCAATGAAAATAAGATTTTAATAAGCAATACATAGTGTATTATTTTTCCAGGGCTTTTATTCGATTTTCGATACAGTTATTATTTAATATTATCTATCTAAACAATCAAGATAGATGTATGTTTTTTTTCTAATGCTGAAATATGTATCTAACGTTAAACTATGTGTCTAAAACAGTGATCGGAAATGTATGTAACTTAATCAAAACAAATCTAATCCACAGCAATTGCATACTATGAATACATTTTAAAAATGTTTATGTGTGCGGTAGTACCTTTAATGTTCATCCTGATGTTTTAATTTCCAAAATGAATTAGTATTGAACTTCCTTTTAATTTACAAGTATCTTGTTCATAGTTAGACTGCTAAGCCTCCTGCTTACAGTAATACTTTCCACAATAAAACAATTTAAATAAGAAAAGCATTAAGTTTTAAACATTTTAACGGAAAGTACCAACATTGAGAGAAAAATATAATTAAATATCTATACTATTAAAGGAAAATAAGTACCTACCGGCACATTGATTTAGATTAGAAATCAAAGAGACGTGAAAAAGAATACTCGTAGATTGAGAGGTAGCTACCACATTCAATTATTTTAACAAATAAACTGATTTAAGTTTACGATTACTGCTATAGAAATGTTTTGATATTGCCAAACGTTTTCAAGTGATATAGTACACTCGGTTTACTAACAATTGATAAATCAAATTGGCAAACCCTTCTATACAATGTAACATATATGACGCGGCTCTGTTGAAACGTTTTGAAAATGTAAACGTTCATATTCAAGATCTCAATGTATATTCATTCATCCTGAAGATATTGTAACTTTAATAATCACTATAAAATTTAAAAACAATCATATTCCTGCTTTAGATATATCAAAGGAAGAATAAGTCTATTCGGACACGACAGACAATGTAATTTTGTGATTTTATACACATGCAATAGTCTAACTGTAAACAGTATTGCATGCTACAATAACATTAAGTGTATTTTAAAAAAAGCAGGCATTTTAAATATGTTGTCCGGTTTGTGACTTCATTGCAGTTTCTGCATTATCTACATGTATATTAATATTAATTTATAAACAATGAACTGTGTCATTTTAAACTGCAAACGCGTTCTGTCAATAGTAACTTTAAGCAACGAAACATATCAAGATTAGAGAAAGTCTTTATCATCGATTTCATAGCTTGTAACTTATTATTAACATCGATATTGATATCACAATATTGCATTTAAATGGCGAAGGTATAGTGATGTATTTATGCTTTATGAAGATACGTTCAACATAAAAATATTCAGACATTTGCTTTTAAATATAAAGACGGACACTTATTAAAAAAGTGTTCTGTTGAAATAGGCAAACTTGATTTAGAAAAAAATATGCATTGCTTTTTTGAAACGCTTTCTTCTAATTGATAGTGGATGCATATTACGCTTTATCTAACAAAAATGCCAATAAACACATTAAATAAATTAGTGATGCATGTACTACTAAACTTCATTATAAAAATTCATTCAAATGCCGAAATTTCATCAGTATTATCTTGTAATCAAACTGTCTTTTATTTTTATAGGCAAAGTGTCATTTTAATGTTCTTAACTATTGCAAGTGATCAACAAAAAATTGAGATAAATATAAACGCTATATCTAAAATATCATCAGATAATTGTTATTAACCTTTTTAACCATTTAATTTTGAACTGACAAAGACATTGAAACATCAAAAAGTAAACAAGAGACTTCTAGATGAAAATATATCATGCAGAATAATTTATATTAACTTTTATACAAAACTTCCTAAATATTTAGATCTCATAACGAAATTAAACGGATGACAGGAAATTGAACACTTGTATTTTTGAAAGGTAATTGTTTATTTGACAGATTGAACCAAACATCTGAAAATTTAATATACCCTAAAGTTTCTATTTAACATTTTAATTTAATTCGAAAAGGAAACCTACGGAAGCGTATAATGGTCGATAGTTACAGTTTATGTCAACTAGACATGTGTGTGGCAATATGTTGACTTTGCTTGATAATATTTTGCAATTGTGCGTTATGACATGAAAAAAATAAAACAACAGAGCGGTATGATTTCGTAACACGTTAGACGTAAAAAGCAATAACAATATCATATCTTGCTAAAACAATTACTAAAGAGACTTTTTCCCGAATCCGACACATATTGTTTGGCAAAGCAAGTTATTATCTAACGTAAATTAGTTGTTTTGTCCCGCAAAGCTGAAACCAAACACCATCATTTACTCTGCAGCTCTCGGCTGTAATGAATGACAAGAGGTCCAAGATGGTCCTGTATCGCTCACCTGAATAATATTGCCCCTAAAGACAAAAAGTAGGTTTAAAGTCATGATCAAAGCCAACAGCTGACAATTTTTAAATCTCTTTGCGAAACGGTACACACAGTCCAAACGTAGGTCAAAAATCAATGTACCTAGTGACCTAACCTTTGACCAGATGTAACGCAGTTTTGGTCTTGACTAAAGTTCATCAAAACAACTTTCTTTCAAGATGACTGATGCCTGTGTGTCAAATGTGGCTTCTAGAGTGTTCGTAGATTTTTTAATGATTTAAGCCGAAGTCCTACTTTTTGACCCCACGAGACTCAGTTTCAAACTTAACCTAGAGTTCATCAAAACAAACATTCTTACTAATTATCAAGATGATTTGGTTCAAAATGTGAATTCTAGAATGTTGATGTTCTATGATTCACCTTGTGATCTAGATTTTGATCCCATGGGACCCTATTTCAAACTTGACCTAGCATTTATAAAGCCATTTCCAGGATCATTGGGTGCAGATTTAGCTTCTGGAGTGATCACAATGCTTTTCTATTATTTTACCTGGTGACCTAGGTTTGGGTCACACGTAACACAGTTTCTATCTTCACCTATATTTCATCAAGAAAAACATTCTATCCAATTTTACTGATGATTGGGTACACAATGTGGCTTCTACAATGGATAAAGGATTTTTCTATTATTTCACAACGTTATCTAGGATTTGCCCACGCGTGACCTGGTTTCGAATTTGGTCGAGAGATCATCAAGACAAATATTTTTGACCAATTTTCATGATGATTGTACTTTAAATGTGGCCTCTAGAGTGTGGACAGACAGACAGGCGGGCAGGCAGGCAGGCCTGGGTGAGCTGAAAAAAAGACATTTTCATAAGTCATCTACTCTAGTTTCACTGATGTTGGAGCTAAATATTAACTCATCTTTAGTAATACATGATCTTAAACAAGCAAGATAAATCTTCCATGCAAAAACGACACCGTTCAAAATAACTTTACTCGCTGATTCTTGAGAAACGAATGCTACAATTATCATGCAATTATTTCTATTATTATCTTGCATTTTCCCAATAAGATTTCAAACATGAAGCGATATTTTCGCATCAAATCTACATAAATATCTAGCAACTGGCGACCATTATTCGCTTCCGTAGAAACCTTTATTAACTGTCGAGTATCACTACTTTAAATTTATTCACTTTGAAACTAAATGTATGAAAAGCCACTGTTTCGCATTCGATTGCTTTTTATGAATAATAGTTTGATATTTGCATTATATAGACGGTTCATCAGATGTTGCAAATCAGCTTTCATTAACGTTTTGTATAATGTAAGACAACTGTGTTAATTATACGAAAAAAACATACTTGTTTTTACACGTAAGATACATAAAAGCAAGCCTAATAAAAGTTGTGCTTTAGTTTGTATGATGTAAGTTGTAAAAAGAGAGGAAGAAAACCTTAATTTGTCATGAGTCAAAATGCGGTGACAAATATAATATATCAATAATTATCATCGTGGCGTAAATAGACACGCTAGAATAGTAGTATAGTATAGAAGTAATTGAATGTTTCATCTCTATTAAATGCCGATGTTTCTAATGTTTGAACAAGTTTTCCATACCATATGATAAAGTCATTTATATGAAACTATTTCATTTTATTTATGTCGTCCACAGGCTATTTATTGGCATAACCTTTCGAGTGTTTACAACATAAGTTGTCAAATAGAACTGTAAGGTTTGATACTTATTTATGTTCGTAAGAGGTAACTGTCACATGTGATACCATATTGAGATTCATTTTGTTCTATCAACATTTAGCAATGCCGACAGAATGAACCTCCGCGTCCGCAAAAGACATTTAACAATACTCGGTTTACAGAAGTGGAACGGACTATGCAAAGCATATATTTCAGAAATAATCTATGAATTTGATACGGTATACCTTGGGTCTGTTATAAGTGAATACGACTACAATAGACAAACATCACTCTTAATGACCCCTATCAGTTCGTTGTTTTCTCCTAAATTTCAATACAGACATTTTACCTTTAACGAGGGAAACTAAGCACAACCGTATGAATAGACGTTTAATTAATTGCTTTACAACAACATTGTGAACAATGACAACCTACTAGAAGAAGCTAAAGTAGCCTTTATAAAGGTTGTCTTTGTTCACCGGTATTTTCTTCGGTATATGAAGAGTACGCACCTGTTTCCTGTAGGTCTTAACTCTCAAGATATATTGATATTATCAGTTACTTTGACTAAATTTCTATTATCACGGATATGTTCTGTTGTGAATATTTAGATTCCCGTTTTCTGCTTCATTCATTTGCAGTTTTCCACTTTCTCGATTATAAATCCTCTTTTTGTACTAAATTATAGGTTACTACTAAATTAGAGATGTTGTAAGTTTGAAATAAAATTAGACGTTCATGTGAAAATAGCATATTATAACAATTTTTAAACCTTGGACACGAAACACATTGCAAATAAATAGTTTTCAACCGAGTGTTGATGCTGTTTTGATAGATAGTATCATAACAATAGAGCCAACAGACACTACGACACTATTTGTTTGATATAATTGAAGCAGGATTTATCATTGAGATTAAGTTTGATCATTTAGTATATACATTGGGAAAAATAATCAACTGCAAATAGTTACGGGTTCTGCTGAATTTTAATGTACGACTATAACATAGTTTCGTTCTTGACACAGTATATCATAGCTGTGAATGTGTTTAACAAGGATTTTCGAGATACACTGAGGTCTTTTGAATGTAAACGATGCACGATTTTCTTAAATCGCAGTATGCCTTTCAGATGAACAAATAAAATCTCATTCAAAATCATGTGTCCTTGGTTATCGGTGTTGGCTCGATTAAACAATGTCCGCACATTGTTTTAATTGGGCGTGCTTTGACTGAATATCAAACCATTTTAAACTGACATATTTTTATATCAGAAAATTAACCCTGAAGCTTGTTTTCATACAATAACGTAAATGTTTCTAAATTGATGTTGATTTATAACTTCAAAGCCGTCATAAACGTTTGTGTTTAAACGGTTCACTTTCCACATAGCCCCATTATATTCAAAACGAATGTTAATGTTTCGTTTTAGGTCGCTGTAAAAGCTATCATAACACATTTAGTGATTATGTGATGATATGTACTTACGTACTATCACCAAGTAATAGTAACTTAGTACATGATGTAACGAATGTTGACTGAAACGAATATGTTTCTAAAGTGTTTGAAAAGTATTAAGGGGGAAGTTTAATAAGCTTTAGAAAGTTGTCTATGATGCAAACATATATCTTAATGTCAGATTTGTGTTTAGGCAAATTATATGCAGAAGGGTAATACTACATAGTAGCATTGGTATTGACTGGTTATAACAGTTTGTTTTGAACGAAACTCATATACTGAAAGTTGTATACATGATCTTTATTCTGCTACAGTTTAGAAAACCAAAATAATTACGTTATATGAATTTATAATAAAAATATTAATATCAAT
>JAUMHA010417686.1:0-10467 GCA_032359765.1 Saxidomus gigantea
ATATGTACATGCAATAGAGACTGCATTTTGTATCAGCTCTTTATGGATCTTGGTAGCAATAATTATCTTGATGTAGTCTAGGTCGAGTTTCGAATATAGGTCATCTCGAAACGAAAACTAGGTCACCATGTCAAGCTCAGAAAACTCTTGTGTATGAAATAGAGACTGCAGTTGTAATTGGAACTTCATGAAACTTAGTCATAATGACTGCCTTAATAAAGCTTAAGTCGAATGGAATATGAGTCATCATGTGTCAAAAACTAGGTCACAAGTTCACATCTTAGGAAATCTTTGTTCTGATATGTTCCTCCAAATTTTGTCCTTTTGAACAACGGTTACTCCGTTGAGCGATGTAGTGTTAACATGAGCAAACATGAGCAAACTATGATGTGTCCCAAACAAGTTCTAAGCTGATAGTTCGTACATCTCTCATCCATTTCTGTTTGATGTAATCATTGCTTACAATTAAACATATGTGAACATAATGTTATGGTTTCACATTATATCTTCTGTACGTTTAGTAGAAAAGTATGTTTATCTGCCGTTTAAGCAGAAAGCAGTGCACACTCTTACCAAAATCCACTCTCAGTAAAAACAATTCTGTTTCAAATTTCCAAACAACTACACGTATTGCATTTTGTTTTCATATTAAAACTACATGACTCAGAACGTTCGTCCGTATACATGTATCAGATAAGTGATAAAATGTTTACTTTGTTAAAAAAGTTATTATGTATGCTTGACCTTATTTGAGTTTATATAATGTACAATTCACAACACCATTTTTAAAACATATATTTTTACGAGTTTTAGAGAAGTTATATGTGTGTTTAATTTTATTGAAATGTTAGAAGTTTATGATTCTTGCATATATCTTGTTTTGTTTTCTGTACAAATACATTGTTCTTACTATATTTAACGTAACTGATATATAAATGCTTCGGTCATTGTGTATGATGTGCAAGAAATTGATATTTTTGCAAGATGTTAGACAACTCAAAACTTTAGTAGCTGTAAACTTATTACCTGTTTTTTTGTTTCCGTAAAAATCAAACTATGAATTATATTTTGCTTCCGATTTTTATGGCGGCGAGCAAAGACTTAAAGAATTTACAAAAGAGTGTGTACATCAAAAATGTTAATTGAAACCGAATTAAATATTAAGTATTCATTTGAAGTTTTGATTAAAGTTGTTGTAAGTCCGAGGTGTAATAGGACAGAAAACAGTTTTAGTGTAGTTTATCTGTTTGTCTAAATATCCTTTTAGACTGCATCTCGATATGTTACATGTATTACATTAATAATTCTTTTCAAGCGATTGACACGTTCTGGATCCATTTCTTCCAATTATGTAAGGCATTTATGTAAACATTATCAGTTTGATGTTGCCGAGTTTATTTCTGTTAAATTGTGCGTTCTTTAGAATTTGAAATTATATACTTGTCTGTTTGAAATTTGTAAATTTACATATCTATTTTTGTTGCTTAAATATATTTGTTGTTCACAATTTTTGCTTAAGAAACATTACACATTTTATGTTGTATTATTTAGCTCATCTGAGCATGAAAAGTACTAAGTAAGCTATAGTGAACGCTTGATGTCAGTCTGTCTATTTGTTCACACGAAACTTTGTGAATGCAAAAGTGACTATATTGTCACTGGATGTTCACGAAACTTTGTCAGAATAACTGTCCTTATGCAATCTAGGTCGAATTCGAATATGGGTCATCTCGGATCAAAATCTAGGTCACTAGATCATATCATAGGAACCTTGTGTATGTAATTAAGGCTTCAGTTTCCATTGGATGTTCATGAACCTTCGAATAAATACATGTTTTGATGGATAAAATCGAGGTCAAGTTCGAATATAAATTATCTCAAGCCAAAATCTAACTGACAAGATCAAATCATAAGAAAACCTTGTGTTTGCAATAGAGGCTGCATTTTTATATGATCTTTATGTCGGATTTTCATGATACTTTGTCAGAATGAGTTTTTTGTTAAAATCTATGGGTCTAATCGGGTAAGAAAAAACAAGGTCGACCGGTCAAATGCTAGAACAACCCGATTTGTGCAATATACTTCATTTCTCACTGGATCTTTTTGAAACTGATCAGAATGATTATCTTGATAAAATCAATATTGATTGAGCATATAGATAATATCAATCCTAAAATATGTCACTAGGTAAATCTAAGAAAAACTAAGCAATAGAGGCTGCATTTCTAATTTGACCTTTATGAATGTTGGTCAGAATGAGTGTCTGGTAGTGTCTAGGCCGAGTTGCGAAAATAGGTCATCTCGGATCTAGAACTAAGTCACCAGGTCAAACCTTAGAAAAAAATCTTCTGTATGAAATAGAGACTCCAATGGTCATTGGATCTTCATGAAACTTAGCAAGAATGACTGCCTTAATACAGTCTAAGTCAAATTGGAAAATGAGTCTTCATGTGTCAAACACTAGGTCACCAGGTCAGATCTTAGGAAAACATTGTTCTGACATTTTGACCCACTTTTTGCAATGGTTTCTCGGGTAAGCGATATATTGTAAATGCCACTATGATCTGTGCCCACAAAGTTCTAAGCTGTTAATTCGTTAGGATGTTTTACCTTGTGTAATGTTTGGTTTAGACATAGTTTGTGTTTATTAAAGACAAATTATTTGCCCTGTGGAAAGAACCTTAAAATAAGCATTAAGCTTTCGGTTTTATCTACTCGTTTTTATTTTCATGTATGTACTATGCTAATTTGATACTTTGTAAATTGACGAATAAATACATTTAAACTAAATAGTTTACCTTTTCAAAAAATCAGGGTACAACATATTTCACGATGTTCTCTGTAAAATGGATATCATCAAAGTTACAGCTACACCTACAGTTGAATTTCTATTTAGAAGAATAAGCATGCAATAAATCTATTTACTTGACGTATGCACCAGAAAAGCGCGTTTTCTCTTAACGTCTCCCTTGAAGATTCCTATTACCTCGGACAGGAGAATGTTAATTAGGATGTCATGAAAAATCGACCGCCACTGCCGGGATTCGAACGGATGGATTACTGGTTCAGCGTGCTTACCTCTACACCACAGTAGCACCTCAAATCTTTCATGGCAAATTACGTTATATAATTGACGTATGCACCAGAATTGTGCGTTTTCTCTTGCGTATTTTTACTTAACTGAACTATAAACAAGACATATTCACTCTGTAATTTAGGCCCACATTTGCCAGGAATTCCCTAGTAGAAGGTAACTGTTTATCTAAATGACTGCCCGGCAGGATATCTTATTATAACCCTTGTGTGAACTATAAACTGCCCATGGTGCATTATTGATACAACTCTTATCAGAAACAATATGGCCATTTAGCAGTGGTCAGTGTGGATTGATTTCACCTAAACGTTAGATTGATGCCTACGGAATGAAAATAATGTTGATTTTGTGAAATATGTTTTATATGAATTTATCAGGAAATCATTGTCACAGTGTTACATTTAGTATTACAATTTTAAAATACCATAATTAAATACAGAAAGTTGTATGGATTTTACAGTTTAGAACAAGTAAATAAAGTTTAGGAAACTGATATTACGCATCAGTAAACCAGTAGTACTGCATGCTGCATTCAAAACAAATGTAGTACATGTATAACAATCAACAATTTTACTTAAATATATATCATTAGTTCATCTGGTATTGAACTGTAACAAGTAATTAGTTCAAACACATAAAAATATTTCCATCAACTCTGTTTTCTACGTCTTCACATGTATATTTGTTTAGAATTGTTTGAATTTTGAAAATATGAGTTTAATGTCTAGGTCTGTGTTCCGAAAAACAAACCTCTTGCCTCAAGAGTTTTTTATGCAATGAGTGTAAACTTTTGTATATACTTATATATCTTTCACGTCACTGTCACATTCTCCTACATGAACAGTAGTAGGGAAGAATTTTGCTCGACATGGTCCAATTTCTACATACATCATAAACATATTGCTACAATCTGAAGTTTTTTTATGAAAACCAAATTTATTTTAGCACAGCAAGGCCTAATTGCTATAGAATATGTAAACATTGTCTGCCCTTCTGTTCAAGACTCATAAATTAAGATGGTCTGTAAGCAAAGCTCCTACTCTGAACAAGTTTTATTAAAATAAAAAAGAAACTGTGACCTATAGATTATTTAAAAGGTTCTACAATTATAAATTTGATTCAGTAAGATAGGTGTTTGTACAAGGCCAAATTTCAAAAGTTTCTTATCACTTGACATGCTTGATGGTAAACGTAAAATCATTGATTTTTAACAGGTCTTAGAAATATAATAGATAATAATGAGTTCAATCACGGTTTTAAAAGTTTCTCTTCTTGGTTTTCCCTTTCGTTCTAAGGAAATCAAATACAGTACAAGTGTAACTTTATCCTGTCATTAATTCTTTCGATGGTATAATTTAAAGTGAATTGTTTTGTTTACAATTGTTTTTCTATATGTCTTTGTTTGAATATATATTATGTACTTTTCTGTTTTCTTTGATTGTAAAATTGATTGTCAATTTGGTGGAAATAAATTTCAAAGTAATTTCTGACCAAAAAAAACCCCACACAAATAGAAAAATGTGTCATGAATGATATTTACAAGGTAACTAAAAACTTTATATCATTACAGGAAACCCCACTGTGTTTAAAAATGAAAACAATTATCATATAAAATGAAAACAGACTTAAACCTGCTACTGAATCAAATAATATAACCAAGAGGCCAGCAATTTATAATTCCTAGGTATTTTTGCAAATAGAAATCTTGATTTGTTTGTGGTTTGGACTTATCAGATGGAAATGGGATATTAATTGCCCCTCATGCTGTGAATCAGCCACACTGACCACTTAATGTCTTCATGGTCATTCTTGAAATAGCAGTACAGGCAAGATCACTAGTGATCAGATTTTTGGGTCTATGGTCTCGTCTGTATTATTAAAAAAGGTAAACGGCGTTGATCTGAGTTACCGCCAAAAACAGTTATTGTAGCTAGTGGTAGATCTTTTTCATTTCATACATATTCTAAAAATAGTATGTAGTAGCGTATGAATTTACGCATTCATTCATAAAAGTGGGTTGTTCCAACGTCATTTGCAGGGGATGCCAACTGCAATTATCACGACACCGAAATTTGTATAGCCAGTAAAGACTGCCTGACCCTGTCACTTAGTGCAATTTTTGAATTGTCAACGGTATTTCGGTCCTTTTTACATGCGATCATTTTAAATATATACCTAAACATTGTTCTTGGGAAAGTTGTCAACAAAGGCGGCCCTATGTTTGGATCGACAGTTAAATCATTTATCATTGAAGCGATAACGCGATCAAGATAAAACACATGCACCATCATATGTGAATTGAAATTGCAGAAGTGCGTCTATACAAGAATACTTTAATACTGATCATATTTCTAGGAGAAAAGCTTTAATCAAAAGAACATTCAGTCACGGCGCCAACACTCGTAACATTTGATTGGTCCAAAAAGTAGGTCAAAACCAAACTTTGTTCAGTTGCATCATTGAAGGAGTACATTAATCTCTGTATAACAACGATGCAAACACATAAATACTGCTGCTAAATGAACATGCTAGATTAAATTAACCAACGTTGTTGTGATTTTTCATATTTCATTTCATACGGGCGTACGACGTCTTTATATAGATACAGATAGATTTGTTACATTGTAACAACTGTCTTTCACATGAATACATTTTTCATATGCAATCAAAATGTTGTAAAACATCTATGGAATACATGTATATCAAAAGTACCGATACATCGTTTATTGGAAAAATTGAAAGTTCCATATGTGAACAAAAACTATCCGCTCAATTCTGGCTATATGATTCCTGGACGATGAATTTGATAATGTTTTTTTTAAATGATCTTTAAAATGACTAATTGTTTCATATGCAAACTTTTACTTATTGGGAGTGCCCCTTTAAAGAACAACATACTTTATACAGTGATAGAGTACATTGAAAGGCAGTAACAAAAAACACAGCCCTAGCTAACTCCATTTTTGAATTAACCCCTATTACGTAAAACGTATTGTGCACAACGCGAAAATTATTTAAAGGTTTGATCTTTCTCCTGTGCTTGGTTCGTGGAGCATAATTTAAAGTCAACAAATCTGAATAAGTTAGCAACACTTTAAACTGTCATAGTCGTTTCTTAAATCAGGTCAAATAGACTGACATTTTACAACAATTATAATGAAATATATAATACTATTCCATTTTATGTTACCCTGTAGTGCAATGACTGGCAGTTTTAAAAGAAATCAAAGCTGTAACATTTTACTTGTTGTGAATTCATCCACAGTACCCAGAGAAGACAGCTTTTCGCAAAAGTGATATTCAGTTGATAAAGATTAATAACAATTGAAATCAACAACAAAAGTTCCTTTCTCTTTTCACATAATATGAACAGTCTCAGATTCTACGATTGCATATTTCAAGACAAGGAAGAAATACGAAATATATTTTCAAGTTGAACACTATGCTGTGTAAGAAAGTTAAAATACGATTGACTTCTGAAAAGTCGCAGTGCATTGTTTTCAACAGAGAGACAGTATCTGATGCAAACCCATTTTAAAAGACAATGTTATAATTCTTTACAAATATCTTCAGAAAAGTACTGACCTTTTTTTTTAATTGGCATGCTTTCTTTTCTACGTAAAATTGATTGATAATTCTAGTATTTTGTAAAAAAAAGAAAAACTTGACAGTTAGCTTGATTCTGTACACCTACACGCTAAGTATTTTGATTAAAAACTAAAAATCAATGTACACAACTTTTGAATTCTATATCATTGCCATTTTGAAAATGTTGTATTATCTACTTGATACTCCCTAATAGTCATAATACTGTAATTTATGAGAAATCTTTTGACAACCCAATAGCCAGTGTTTGTTTACAGTAATATACTGGAGGGCATTGTATCTAACCGCCTTTTTAGTAAGCACCAATACAAATTTTCTAACATAAATATTCAGTTCCATAAGAGAGTGACATTGTACTCGGAAATTTATTTAGTCAGAAAACTGTCGTTGTTTTCGTGTTTAAACCCTTAATTGTCTTTAAACTCACGTTGTATCAGTTGCTTTGACAGTTTTGTTGATTTCTGGAAGCATTTGATTTGTATTAACAATCTTAGAACCATTGGACAGTGACCCCTTCCCACAAATCACCACCACCACGCGCAGTCGGTTACAGAGCTCTTAGTTTGTAGAAAACACAAGGAAAGCCAGTAATGCTGATGGTACAGGAATATAAACGTTGAGGGATTTTTTGTTATCCGGTGCACAGATTAGTTTTTTGATCAGTGGCTCCATAAATAGAACGGTTTAGGTACCAAAACATTTTACTCTTTATACTATAAAATAATTGTTATCTAAGCATTTCCACAAATAGTACTGTCCGTAAAGATTTATTCTAATATTTTGTAACATGCAAGACTTAATAAACCTTTCTAACCAGATGCATTTTTAAAGCATACGTATGGTCGGGTTTTATGTAACGATCGGAAATGTAAGTAAAACTGTATACTGTAGCGATATTTGGTGTGAGGGACCCTACGCCAAATTTACACCTGTCTCTATGTTTGTATGCTAATATGCTGACATACATAAAGATTGGACTACTGTTTATTATGATATGCCCTTTTTTATAAAGAAAAGTTGGATGGTCCAATTTTTCTCGATGAAAAAGGGGCATTTCATATTCGCCAGAAAAGAAGGGTCTCCGTCTTCTAGACAATATCTGATCAGCGTCTAAACAGTAATTTATGGTCGCCTCCTCGATTCGATTTTTTAACGGACTTAATGTGTACCATTTTTGTACAAATACTGGCGTTGTGAATGCATGTCATGCATAATTTCAGTATCTGTGCAGAGGTTTATTCTGTTCTGAGTCGGTGTTGACCAAATCTTAATTTAAGTGTGTGGGTTAAATAATAGAAATCAGGTGTAGTAAAGGACAGCTACCTGCGTTTACACGACAGTGCCAATGTCTATAGCGAATATCTTTTCAACAGATTAAGGTGGAAAAGGTATTTATTAGCGAAAAATAAATGTTTCTGTAGGGGGAAAAACGCTGAACTCAACCAGGGCCTGTGCGTTTGATTGGATCGGAACGTAGCGAAAACTGTAATCCGCGCAGTAACGTTGCTCATGAAAGATAGAATTTTATCTGTCACAATTGTGTTTCAGTGTGGTCTAATTTCTGCATTAAAACATGTAAAAGGCGAATATAGAAAAGTTGATGGTATGATACAAATGTGGCGTCTGGTAGTTTATTTGATGATGTATTCACTGGCGAAGGAACCCTTAGAACCATCTTTGTGTTCGCCTTTGTTTTGGTCAGTTGATGTCAGTTGTTCTTAATGAGGCACAATATCATTTTTATGTTATTTGCTTATTTAGATTCTAAAGTATTTCGATTCAGTGCTCACCAACATCCAGTGACTATTGTCCAATTCTGACAATGTCCTTGAAGTTCTTTTTAACCTATTAATCAATTGTTAGTCCCTAGCCGGTCAAAGACCGTTTGGAAGTATGTGTTTGCTCGGTTCCGTTCCCCAACTACGTGTCCGGGTTGTAACTTCTGTTCCGTAAATGGTGTCCGGGATGCAACTTCCCCTCCGCACTACGTGTCCGGGCCAGGGAGCTGCATTGAACGTCAAAGTCACATTTAGGGCTTAAAACGTGTAATGTAGGGTTATGTACCAGTATTTCGTGTCCGGTCTGTAACTTCTACATTGAATGATCTTTAAATAACTTTATACAATTGATGTGCATACGTCAAGGGTATGTCATGCACACCTTCTGGGGAGAGCTACCTTGAAAGTAATGGTCGAGGTCACACTTAGGGCTTAAAATGTGATATTGTGTAATATACCAGTATTTTGTGTCCAAGCTGTAACTTCAATATACACTGACTTGACTTTGAAATAACTTCACACAATTGTTGTTCACACCACAAAAGTGCGTCATGCACAACACTCAAAGAGCAACCTAAGGCTCAGGGTCCCACTTTAGGCTCAAACTTGTAACTAAGGGTTACATTCCGGTATTTTGTGACTGAGCTGTAACTTCTACACGCATAGGCTAATTTTGAAATAACTTCTCGAGGTGGTTGCTCATGTCTTGCCTGCTCAAGGTCAATGTCACATTTTAGAGAGAGCTACAGATCATAAGACTATATATAAGACTATGTCTCCTCGACCACACCTGGAAGAATTTTGTTGAAAAATGGGCTAACTGTTCACCTTATCAGAACAACATGCACTACATTTTGTACCTATGTTTCAAGAACGCCTGCTAAAGGCAAAGGTCATAGTTAGGGTAAAATGACATGTTGTTATATCTTCAAACTTTTTGCATGATTTTCTTGAAACTTTAGATAAATGTTAATCTCGTGGAGAGGATATGAAGAATTTGTTTCTCAACCACTCTTGGCTCAAGGTCAATGTAATACGTAAGGGTCAAAGGTTACTAGAACATAGCACATTTACCTTAACCCGTTAAGGATTTTCAACAAAATTTGGTCAACTGTTCTTCTCATTATTACAAACTTTGGGATCAAAGGTCATACGACGATATCTCCATTGAAGAATTTCCCTAAAACATTTATCATATATTAATTTCATTATGTCCTATCAAGTTTGGGACTTGTACTGCATGTTAATACTCCATCCATTTGTTTTGCTTTAATGTGCACTTATTCTAAAACCAGAACGCACGCGCAAACTTAATAACTGATAAATTCGTATACAGAAAATAATCAAGTTGTGGAGCCGCCTTGGTTCAGTGGAGAGGATATGAAGAATTTGTTTTTAAACACCTTTTGGCTCAAGGTCAATGAAACAAATAAGGGTCAAAGGTTACCAGAGAATACAATGTACCATATCCCCTTAACCCTTTGAAGGAATTTCAAACTATGGTCAACTGTTCATCTCATTATGACAATCTTTGGGATCAGAGGTCATACGACGATTTCTCCGAAATCCATTGAAGAATTTCCCTAAAACTTTTATCATATGTTATTTTCATCCTGTCCTATCTACTTGTACTGCATGTTAATACTCCATCCATTTGTTTTTGCTTTAATGTGCACTTATTCTAAAACGAGGACGCACGCGCAAACTTAATTACTGTTGAAATCGTATACAGAAATTAATCAAGTTGTGGAGCCGCCCGCCTTTGTTTGGTTCAGTGGTAGCGCGTTCGCCTGAGGGTCGAATGGTCTATGGTTCGAATCTCTACCAGTTTCCAAGTAGTGGAAGTGCCCTTAGGCAAGACTAATATAGTTCCACATTGTGCTTGATTCAATTGTTATTAAGTTGATTATTCTAGATTCTAATGCACTTCCATTGTTACACCGATTCTGAATGGTTAAGTCATTTTTGTGAAGGAAAAATAACGTATAT
>JAUMHA010417697.1:0-10467 GCA_032359765.1 Saxidomus gigantea
TATTGAGTACATGGAGAGGACACAGACTGAGGCACCTCTTTCGGGGGCATTCGTCACTTGTGAGGGACAGCTCTTGTAATATTAAAGTAATCAAATGAACTGTCATTTTCTTACAGATTATTGCGTTTTCATACCTTTCCTTCCTCGAATAAATTAGTAAGCATAACAATTTTGCTACAGTCTTCCGTCCAGATCATCTTCCAAAAATCTGCTAGTATTTCTTTTGTTGGTCCTATGTTAAAAGAGTATTTACAAGTTATATTAACCTTCTAATTGATAATAATAACTCTAAGACAGATATTTAGCACTGATTTATAGTCTTCTAAACTAATTGCGACTGTAATTCTAAATATAAATGAATTTGTTAAACAATTTAATTTCAATTAAATATTACTTTCCATTGATTATTCTAGCCGAAAAGTGCTTACCTAAGCATTCATTGTGCTTAAATATTTGACCATAATGCAGTTCGATCATTTCAATGTATTTTTACTTTAAAAAGTTTGACATTTTACTTGAATGGATTTTTAAAGACAATCATATAGATATCACCGCTGTTTCAAAGCTTAGTTAATTATTTCAGAAATAGACAGACCTTGTGATGCTATATATTTCCGAATCCGACCAAAACCCTTGATAAAAGAAAAAAATATGACTATGAGTATCATAGATATAAAACATTTTAAGGAAACAAAATGCTTTCGAAATGTGATATCGGAAAATACCAAACCTAAATCTAAACTAGCGTGATAGTAGCTATAGTATTTTACTTGAGATGTTCAACATTCTACACAAAGGCTCCTCAGTAGAAATATTAAAGGAGCAAATAGGTAATTATCAGTTTATTGCAAAGCAGTTCACGCTTGTTACGTTCTGTTTTTAAAAAGAATTATGACTAGAAACAAACCTTAAGCACTGAATACATTTCCTTTCCTGATGATTCGAGATACAAAATTCAGGTTTCTTTATAAGTAACGTAAACACATAATATGATTCTTATTATATGGCGAAATGAAAAGTTTAACATAATCAAACATCACAACAGCTGTACTGCTTGGCATGGGGTTAACAGAGGTTATATTCCTAAATGTGATAAACACCTTTCTGACAAGTACTACAAGTTCCGTGTGACATAATCAAATGAGCTATCATGTTTGTATTGTAAAGTGTCACTTCATTGTAAGTGGTGGCGAATATTACAACAGCAGTGTTACTATTTTGCGTATTTGAAAAGGTTTTATTCACGAAACAGGAAATGGAAATTCACAGTTTGCCTTAATTATATTTACTTGGATTAATAGACTTTCTACAAATGTGAGTATATGATGTTCAAATACACAATTATAACATGGTAGTCATCTCTGAAATATAGACCCTGCCGCTTTTAGAAGTATTTGAGTGAAATCGGCGAATAAGAGAAGGCGCAGTTTCTTTTATGAGATGCAATATGGCATATCACTGATGAGTGTTTGCTTAAGCAATCAAGGATGTTTATGACAGTGACAAGTTGGTCACTATGAGGGGGGGATTTGACGATTTGGATCCAACTTGGTATAGTTATTGGACAGTATAGGAAGTAGTGTATAGGGCACAACTCAAGTTAACGTCATTCTGAGTTCGTCGACGCTCCCTGCCTTGCTGTTAAATGTTCGCTGCTTTTGTATGTATCTTGAATTTTATTTTTCACAAATGCAATAACATAAATATGTCTTAGTGATAGAAACAGTCTGGTTAATTCTGGAACAACCCTCGTACAGTTGTCTCAGTTGACACACTTGATGTGAGAGTTCTGATTTTATTGCAATCTTACATGTAGGATATTGCCTTCTGCATAAATAAATGATTTTAAAAACTGGTATCCACTTGGTTACGTAATAAAGGGTTTAAGGTTAAAACATGACCAGAATAGACTAGGCATGACCAGGCCATGGAAATTGCTGATTGTCGACTATGGAACGTACGGGACATTTCCGCCGATATGTCACATAAAAACACTAATATAAAGATTTTATCACTTTTATCATCATATACATTGTGTCATATAATACAATGTATATAACAAAAGTACATGTACATTTATCATTGTGAAAATTGTTTTTTGGAGCCTATCGAAATTTGAAGAGCATAATAAAGAGTAATGCAAATATTGTTTGGAATGTAGGGTAAAATAAACGGGCATTAATAAAACATTACCTTATTGTATTGGAATTATTTTATATTTAATTATTGATGTATTGTTTTTGTCATATCGGCGGGAATTACCGGCACGTTTCGTTATCCATAATCGACCTTTTCCATGATCTAGTCCAGCCTGGTCAGAATGTTTACAAACCAACCCAATTAAACACTTACATGCACATAACAAGCATTTATATAATCGGATTGTGAAACATCCTCTGTATCAAGGATAACCCGAGTGTCATCGTCTGAAACAAAGGTATAAAAACAATTAATCCACGAAATTACGAAAACACAATTTATGAAATGCTGCCATTAAATCTTGACTCTTGCAAGAATAAAATGCATAAGCCCTCATTTCTTATTGTATATGCAGTAATCTTCTATAATAATTTTGAATATATTTGCAGCATTGAATGTATTTTATTGTTTGGAAAATTTCAAAAAGGCGCATCATCTGAAAGACGAATACAGTTGAATTTAATATATACATTTTACATTACATTGTATAGCGTCAAACTCCTCAATACTTGAATACATGTAGATGGTCCTATTGTTAGATCATTTTTCAGTGAATACTTGCATGCATAAAGGTTTTTATATCGATTTTTCCCCCTATTTTGTGGCTTAATTGCTTCAGTATGAGGTCCTGTCATGCCTCGAGGAAAACCCTGCAATATAAGCAAAGAAGAAGAAACCTAAATAGAAATTTGACCACAGTAATCTATTGTAAGAATTATTTATTACATATAATAACATTTTAATAGCTCTAAAATTATTTTGAAATATGTCTAAGATGCAATATCGACCTATGATTGAATGAATTGAACAATTGTCAACGTTACACAGCGTTAATTGTAACTGATGGACTAACAGTATGCACATGTTCTTTGTACTGTGTAGAATCTGAATGTCAAATAAATGTTTTCGTAACACTTTATTTCCAGTTCTATTTTAGTTAATTATAATAAAAACAAACTCCCCATAGCCGTTACTTCCCCTTATAGTATACAGTAATCACTGCCATCAAAAACCATTTTTATCAAGATTTTGTTTAAAATTTCAAAAAACAAAATTACAATTTTAGTGTTAAATTGTTTGTACTGCTTTTGCAGTAAGTTTAATTGTATAAAATATTTGAACTGTCAAGAGATCAAATACAAGAATTAGTGTTAATTCAAAATAATGATTTAAAATATATTTGTTTACATGCAGTCACGTGCCATTTTCAATCATCACGTAGTATTTTGCGAAGGTAGTGACTGAGAACGGAGCTCATCCAATCAACTCGCTGTAAGGAGTTTGTAAATTTGATTGTAATTTAATCATTCTCATTCAATCATAAATAGAGACAGCACGACCTGACCATATTTGAAATTGGCATAAGAATCAGAATTTTGAGATATCATATAATAATGTTCTAGAAATTCAAACTTGGAACAAAGGACTAGTTAGACAAATACCAATTTGAAACCTGATTTTTGATTAAAGTGTTACATATAACCTATTTTATACAGCCCTTCCAATTAAGATCTTTTCCATTCTTTTGCACGGAACATGAATTCCTTATTCAAAGAACTTTGCTTCTCTACTATCTACTACCTTAAACTGTTTTTCGAAGTTTTCTTCTGCATTCTGTGCATACAATACAATATCTGACAGGTCTTTGACTTTTATTGCTGTTTTTGGTATCTTCTCGTCATTCGTAAAATTATAGTACGTCTTGTCCGTCTTTATTGTGTGTTCCTCGGGCTGCTCAAGCAAGGTGTTGGAATAAGTATGACCATGCTTACTAACTGCCATATCATTTTTGTGAGTCGATGCATTATCTGAAATATTGAAAGTTTTAATAACGGTTTGCCTTTGTGTTATTTACATTACTTTGTTTTTTCTGAGAGTAAATGCCAATTGAATTTGTAGTTCTTTGTAAATTCCTATTTTTAGAAAATGTAAAGAAAAATAGTTGTTTTAAAACAGGTTAGAAAAATGTTGAATCTAAGTAGAAACTGTCGTGTTCAAGATGTTTTCAATTTTAAAAGCCTTAATGTTATGGTGACCATAAATCACAGGGAAGAATCGCATACCAGTATGAACGTTTGAATCCTGGATGTTTTCAAATTCAAGCCAAGAAACATTTTGGTCGTTGTCTTCTCTTTCTGTAGGTTTTGTGTTACTCATATCAGCTGCTGATTTTTGTAGCATTTTCCGTTTTCTTTGACGTACAGAAAAAATCAGGATGTACACCATCTAATTTATTTACACTTATCACTAAAATATATACGTTTACTACTGAATGAAAGAAATCTACCGCGCCATTCTTTAACGCCGTCTTAGATTAAAAGGTTATTATATATGATAGTTAAACGTAAAGATTTTTAGACTTAATGAACGTCAATCAATTATGAAACATTGCAATCTACACAATTTTACACACTCTGAAAGTCAAAAGTTACTTAACTTTTATTATCATTTTCGGAACATATGGCATACTGGGAAAAGTCAAATAGTTTGTACAATCTTTCATTACGCTGTGCAAATTAAATAACGCTTGACATCTATGACTAAATGCAGAGTTTTACCTTAGTATATCCGAAAGCATGAGCAGACTCGTATAAGAATAGATTTGCCAATTGTAGTTGCTACATAATTTTAGCTCTTTTCCTCGAACCAGAAAACCGTTCGAACTCGAGGGATTTCGGCTTGAACAGTCTAATTGAATTGAAAATACTGCAGACGAACAAGGATTTGACTTATAAAGAGTCCTAGATGACATCTCAGACTCCACTGATTATTGGATTAATGATAATTATAGCAAAGAACGAAGATTTTAATGATACCTCCACAGCAAACGATTAAACGTTACCATATAAGATTAAGGTATATGTTTACTGAACTTTGAATGCTGTAGCACACTTACCTCCTGCGATAAAGGAAAACTGCCAGTGCCACAGCCGACAGCAGCACAAAAGCTATGGTAACAGTTACACCAGCAATCATTCCATCTTTATCCTGTGCATCTGGTTTGGTAATAGCTTCAAGTTCTATGAAATATGTTTAAAGGTATCAACAAAGAATCACTAGGAACCATTCCGTCTTCATATATATTATGTTCATCTGTGGGTTTAGTAATGAGGTAGAGTTATCATCTAGGAAAATTATTCCATTTAATTACTTTGATAGAGAGTCTTCATTATGTATTTTCATAGTAAATCACGATATACGAACCTATACAGCGTGGAGATCCACTCCATTTATGTTTTTCAAGGCAGGTAATGTTTTGCTTAGGAGAAAGAGAGAATCCTTCGTCGCATAATACACGAACTGAAGATCCGATTTCATAAAATGTTGAATCTCTTAGTACTCGTGCATTAGACACGTTCGGCAACAGGCAAAGTGGTTCTGTAAATAGGTATGCCAGAATTAAGCTCTACAGTACTTATTATAGTGAAGAAATTGCAACAAAGTTATGAAGCAAGTATTTTTCGAGTATTGATCCAGAATTGTTTTGTTTACGTTTTATTCAGCCAATGTCTAGCCTTTGCGCCAAGTACGAGTACATATTTGCCCACACCTTATTTCAGCCAATGATGTATCTTTCAGAAAACTGAACTGATATTTTACGAAGGAAAAAGTTGTAAACTATGTTATTTTATGATCTATAAATAGTCAATAACACACTAGACCAGAGATCAGCGAAGCAAAACACATCTATAATGCATATTTCATGATTGTTGGGTTTTTCCCGCAGTAATTATTACTTATATGTTTAAAACAATAATTGTTTTGAATTTTACTTATCTTAACGCCTTGCTTTAAAAAGAAAGTAAATGGTGCCGGACTCAACACGTTTGCGGCGTCACTAACATGACATAGAGATACGGAGGCTGTCCCGCGCAACTCTAAGCATAGTATCAATGAAATATCAAAAACTTGCATTTTTAGCATGAAGTAAGCTTTACACACATAATAAAACATTAATGGACTCATGTGACATTTAATATGATGTTATATTCACCAGAATACATAATTGTATAGCCTTTTATTTTATTTTAATTCAAAACAGTGGAGCTACTGAAGTAAACAAAGACACCTACCACAAATAGCTCGTTCATTGGTCCAGTTTCCATTTTCATCGCAACGCCTCTTTTGGAAATCATTAGAAAGTTTAAAATTCTCATTGCAGCCGGCTGTCAGCGTTGTATTATAAGGCACCCCTGCCGATATTGACATGTGCGGTGGTACATGTATATAGTATCCGCCATAGATTTGTAATGGCCACTTACACGTTATTGGAACGCATACCGGTGTTTCACCACTCCATGATCCAGACACAAGACATGTCCTAGAAGTAACTGTTGAATTTAGACTACTTCCGCTTGTACACTGGACATAAAGTTTTGTCATGTAATCCGATGTAATATTTTCAGGAAGCGTTATGAGTTTACCATTTTCAGACGGATCCGGGCTTTGAATTGTATAAAAGCCGTTGTGAAATCGCTCAGGTGCGTTACACATATTTATTTTGCACACTGGTACCGAGGGACTCCATTTCTTGTCACTCTGGCATGTTATTTGGTCTCGACCTTCATTGTGATATCCAATGTTGCATTTGATTTTCAAAGCTGTGTTGTAAACTAATGTGCCAGACATGTACTGACTTTTATTAGCTAAGAAATAATCACCATTTTCAATAATACCCGGAAAATTACACTGTACCGGTCTGCATGAAGGATTTTGCCCTGTCCAAGACGTTTTGCTTTCACATCTCCTTTCCACATGACCGTTCGGTTCGAAACCGTTGTCACATATTCCTCGAATTTTAGTCCCGTAGGGTAAAGGTGAGGAGTCGTAAGTCACATTTTTATTGGAAACTACCAATATGTAATAACCATTTGTAGGTTTTCCGGGGTAATCACATTGGACAGGAAGACAGGTTGGTATTTGACTACTCCATGTACCATTATTTTGACAACGAATGACATTTGTAGTTGAATTTGTGGTGTATCCGTCATCACATTTTACCGTAAGCTCTGTATTTGATGTATGTGACGTATTATCCGGTGTGAAGTGACTGTCGTTGGGCGGTTTGAAAACGCCACATGACGCTGCAAAAGAGAATTTCGATTTAACACCCTTTCGTATATTTCAAACAGTCAATGTGTTTCAAATGCATCAGTATCACTTACTTAATTTATCAAAAATATTTTTCTTATTTGCTCATATGAATGTCTAATATGAAAGAGACACAGACATAGTTTGCTTCAGCTGTATATACATGTGATAAAATGTACTTTGAAATTCTTTTATGCTATATTGTCAAAGTTTTGTTTTAAATTTACTGACAGTGCAGCGTTTGGTTTAAATGTACAGAGCTATTCCGAACGTCTTTGTACATATTTTGCAATATCATTCTCCTAGTACTACTTGAATATATCACTTCATGTACACCTTAACGTATGCAGAGAAATGAACGGTTCAAGTGTTTACGATAATATCAAAATTATTTGCTGGATTTTCGAATTGCCACACTGGAAAACCACGTGTCCAATGACCTGATTTGCATAAAAGAACACGTAAGTTTTTATTGTGATACTTTTGTGAATTATTGACATATCTATGAAAAGAAAATAACCCCTTAACAAAAGGCTAATTTAAACTTTAATTTTTTTTCTAAAACTGAAACGTTCCATTTAGTTGCTAACCTCTATAACAGCTTGGTACTGATGCGTTGTATTGTCCGTCTCGAAGACATTCGATGTAAGTCGACCCATTGATACGGTAGTTTTTATGACAGGCGAACTCAAATACCGTTCCAACAGGATACTTGTTATAGCTTATTGCCAGTATTCCTACGGGATGTATCGTTGTATTACCATTTGAGGGGCTTGTGAATTTTTCACAGAATCGAGGCGCTGTTGGAACAGAAACTGACATAATAAAATACCACATTTATATACATTTGTATATAATTGAATGGTCAGGCTGATAAATTTCTGAGAAGGACTATAAGGATCATACATGACCTGGTGTGGAGGACTTGGTTGTCCCGGCCACAGGGAAAGCGGAGCGCTAGAAGGAATCGAGCCATTTTTTTATTGCATTTATTGCAGTTAGCACGAAAAAATCGTTTAGTTGTACTTTATACGATAAGTAAAAACTTCATGTTTATTGATACAAGTCCCTGCATGACACCACTTGAGTAGACGTTTGGTAAATTAACACGTGAAAACACCACTGTGCATGAATTATATAAATATCACATGCACTTGAGGGTGATAGCAGATATTGTGAACCCAAGAAAAGTAATGTCAACTGACATTACTTTTCAAGGGTTCACAATAACTGCTATCACCCTCAAGTGCATGTGATATTTATTTTATTATACCGAAAAACTACGAATTTAGTCTTTGATCTCGTCTAAATTGTTCAAATCAGACTCCGACATCGCAGCATAACGCTGATGTTGTTGAAATTCAGCCATATTGGTAGTCTGACACATCTGAAAACGTCCATTGATCCAGACGCTATTAATTTAATAAGCGCCTGAGAGGAATTATATTGGGAACCCAATAATATATTTTTAGACTTGCAGGGGTGTAACATCATGATGTTACATGCGTCACATCATTTTTTGTTCACCGATGCGGTATGGGAATTTTATATAGGGAAAAGCACGTGAGGTATAATAATTAGAAATACATGCACCAATAAATACCCATGTAACATCAGTGAAACTGTGATGTCATTTATTTTTAAATAAATTCCATCAGATTTCCACCATTTTAAAAAATGCACTGGTTGCATATTAAGCAGAATTAGTTAACCCTGGAAAGATTGTCATTGTTCAAAAATAAAATGATACATTTAGTCGACTGCTATAGATTTCCTTTTCTTTGAAGAAAATATTGTTCAATATAATAGAAACTCCTAAAATAAATAGCTCTAATCACAAAAATCGCTACAGTACGCTTGATATAGAATTGAAATATAATATGCGTTTCTTTTCGGTATTTTTTTTTATATCTTTTTCTATTTTTGAATAATGAAAATGGATTCGATTGTCAATCTGTGAAATGTATCTACATACAATAATCTCAAGATAATATGCATAAGCGTTTCTTCTATCAAATAATAAAAATACCGTTTAATTTTGCGATCTATCTCAAATTACCTGCATAAATTTCAATTTCGCAGAGTGTTAAAATAGATCTTCCGCCATCAGGGTCACCGGAATGTGGACTTAGCCATATGGTTAATGAAGAAAAAGATTTCTTGCCATCCAATGGGATTTTGATTTCGAGTTGTGCATGCAGATTTTTACCCGTGTCATTATACAGCACATAACCATCATTTCCTAAAACGATGAAATTTCTCAAACGCTTTCTTTGATATTCTTCTGAAAACATAACATACAAACATGAAAAGTAAAATTAATCAAGTTGTGGTATTTAAATAATCGTAGATTGGAAACAAGGTAATTGGTAATAATGCATAAAGACAAACGCTATTTTGATAGAATGTAATAATGTTTTATCACACTCAATGCCATCAGTTCTACGATACAATTATAATGCCATTTTTTTCGAAGAAACAACACTTGTTATGACTGAAACAAGTAACACATCTCACAAAATACAGGTAGTATGTTATACGAACAGTTTGTTGAAAATGTTAACATAATACTAATGAAACATAGATTGTAAAACGGGCAAACCTTTTACTAAGCCGGTGTTCTGATAGGACAATCCCCTTATTCTCATTAACTATTATATTGAATACTATCGCCAAAATGTACTGGTTCAATCTATGTTTTTTTCCCTAAAACCCTTTACTTTCCACTCAAAAACACTTCTCATAAAGGTATGAGCGTTTTTGTGCCCATATTTAGATTTAAGAAATTATAAGTACATGTATGTCCCTGTATTTTGTCGTTGAATAAGATACAGCCAGGAGTCCGAATACGCACTTATTAAATCACGAGTGCGTAACTTTTATTTTTCGTTCAAAAGATTAATGTATGAAAATGTTTGTGTAGGGAGAATATTTTTGTGTGAAAAAACCCCCCATTAATCTGCCTTTGCGATAGTCATGTGCCTGTCAGAGGAAGGCAATATATCATATTCTGTGTTTTCTCTTCGAATCAGTAAAATATTTAAGTCATATTGTTCTAAGGTACTCTTAAAATTAAGATTATCGTGAGCAATATTCATGTGTGGACACTTATCATAAACATAATGATGGTAACGTGCATACTTTTAGGGTGTCATTAATGCTTGATTAGAGCCGCAA
>JAUMHA010417752.1:0-19466 GCA_032359765.1 Saxidomus gigantea
AACATTTTAAATAAAACAGAAAATCTATATAATTTATCTCGAAGTCACTACAAAATACGCGAAGAAACCTATATTTAGATATTTAGCATGTGGCATTGTCTAGTGGACCTCTACTAAACATTGACCCCTCCCAGGGGTTTACTGGGTTTTACATAGGCTTATATGGGAAAAACTTCAAAAATCTTCTTCTCTGAAACCCCAAGACCTAGAGTTTAGATATTTGACATGTAGAAATGCCTAGTGAACCTCTACCAAGATTGTTCAAATTATGACCCCAAGGTCAAAATTGACACCTCCAGGGGGTCACTTGATTTTACATAGGCTTATACAGGAAAAACTTTAAAAACTTTTTCTCTGAAACCACAGGGCCTAGAGCTTAGATATTATTAGAATGTAGCATTGCCTAGCAGACTTCTTAAAAGTTTGTTTAAATTATACCCCTGGGGTCAATGTTGGCCCCGCCCAGGGGTCACTTGTTTTACAAAGATGTATAATAGGAAAACCTATTTGGTGTGTAACATTGTCTAGTGGTCTTCCACCTACTTTGTTCAAATCATGCCTCTTGGGTCTAAATTGACCACACCCATCAGGCAAGTAGACTTGTATTCAGGTGAGCGATATAGGGCCATTATGGCCCTCTTGTCTTCAGTTTGTCAGTTAAGTTTGTTGATCTTATTGGAATGTACAATTTTACTAAAATGATGTTCTGTATTTGTTATTCAGGTAAAAGCTCAGGATGCCGTTTATACAGCGGATAGTCGAACCAACCCACGTGAGTCGCGTGGAGGTGGACAAATCTGTGACCAATGAATTGGAATGTGTTACAAATCATTCACTCGCGAACATTATAAGACAGTTAAGTTCCTTAAGTCAGCATGCAGAGGACATGTTCGCGGACCTGTACAGAGAGACAACAACATTCTTTAGCAGGGCCAGTGATCTAAATAATAGAGTTGAGCATTTACGTATCAAAGTTACACAACTCAATCCCACAGAGGAAGAAGGTAATGTTCATTTCTATCTTACTTCTCTCTGTCTAAATGTTCTGGTAAAGTTATTTGAAATAAAGGTACTGTTGCCACAGACAGTCTGTGATTTTGTTCTAGACACAATGTCATACTTATTAAATCCAGTTCACAGTTTGTTTGTTTATGGTTTTAAGGTCCATTGCCCTCATTCAAGGTACACGTATATGGTTGATGAGACCTTTAGTTTCACAGCTCCCACTTCAAATTTTTTTATGAAGGCAAAATGAGGCATTCACCTTTCAAAGGAGAATAGCGTACTTGGTGTATTGTTGGTCCTCATCTTGCCTCAAAATGCAGGCTTAATGTATATAGGCTTGTCTAAAGCCAGTGCTGCAGTTACAGTGGATATTGCAGCTGCTACAGTAATCTGATTAAACCCACATCACTTGTTTGATGATAAGTAAAAATGGTAAATGTCTGTATTGATTATTATTGTATATACCCTATGTGCCTGATTAGGATCTCAGTTGAGGCAAAACATTGTTATTTCTTGTATTTCTTCATATATGAGCACAATTTTATAAGTGAAATGTGATGTTTAAGATCACTGCCCATTATATACTTGAAAATCAATATTATAAGTAAATCCACTCTTAATTATTAAAGTTTTTGTGTAAGTCAAGTCTACACCACATTTTCCAGCAATTATTATAGTTTATTTACTAGTAGTATATTTCAATAATACAGTAAACTTTGTTATTTGCTTACTAATTGTTACTGATGCTTCCTTCTTATCTATACAATCTATTTTTGAATCAATACATTTGAAAAATAGCTTAAATTTTGATTTAAAACTTGTTAAACATCTGTGAAGGTTTTGCCTAGAATAGTGAATGCACAATAGCAAACTTAGGATAAAAGGTTTTGTTTATTTTCAGTCTCATTACAAGACATTCACTTACGAAAGCCTTACCAGAGTTCCAAGCAACACGATCAACAGGTTGTGTCTCGTATTACCATACCAAAAGCCATACAAGATGTCTATAATAGATGTGAAAAACCACCTGAGTTAGATAAACTCAATATTTACAGGTAAGTTTCTTTTTAGAGCAATTTTAAGCCTTATTCTGTTTGTGGTTCACCCGTCCTTCATTTGTCTGTAAACTTTTTCTTGATAACACTCTACAGGTTACAATTTTCATTTGACTTCATGAAACTTCCTCAGAAGGCTGTCTGTAACCTGTAAATGCTTTTTTGGGGCCAGTGGGTCAAAGATCAAGGTCACAGTGACCTAAACTGTAAAAACATTTTCTGCTCAATATCACACACAGTGTTCAGACTTCATAGGATGATTTGTCATAGTGTCGAGTAGATTATCCCTACTGTTTAGGGAGTTGGTTGGTCATGGTCACAGTGACCTCTACAAGCTTTTCCTTGATAACATTCTACAGGTCATAATTTTCATTTGACTTTTCATGAAATTTGTTCAGAAGGTTGCATGCAACTTGTAGATGATCCCTTTTGTTTTCGGGGTCATACATTGTAGGTCAAAGTCACAGTGACCCAAACGCATCTGAAAATCATATTTGCTTAATAATTTGAGATCTAATTAATAATCTATAACAGTCTTCAAACTACATTTATAAGATGATTAGTTTTACTGAGTAGATAAGCCCTACTGTTTTAGGGTAAGTGGGTCATGGTCATAGTAAGATATTCACAAAACTTATTCAGAACAGTCCAGTAACTCCAGTAGAGCAATAGTAGCCCTTATGGGCCTCTTGTTTACATATATGTGATCATGTTTTCTACTCACATTGGTAAGTAACAGCAATAGGCTTTTGCCAAATGCAGATTTAATGGTGTGAAAATAGATCAGTCATACAAATGTCAAATCAACATAATGTAACATTCAGACAAGTACACATGTGAATTTACTGCAGAAGCATTTAACACGGTCATGACAGTGTGTTAGAATGAATGATTATGAAATAATTTGTTTGGCCAATTGCTGCCCTGAAAGTGTATAGGGATGGTTCCATCAATGGTCTTGTTACTCTATATATAGCCATAAATTAATCGAGTTAAAAAGGTGGATGTTAAAAGATATTTGTTGGAACTGTATCATGCCAGTTCTGTCATACGGGTGTACTTATATGTATATGTATATTTGTGACCTAAGATAATGAATTATAAAAAAATTAGAAGTGCATAGCAGCTGAACAAATCCTGAACAAATATCACAATAGCAAGTCTTAACAAATTTTATTTTTTGTCTGATTAGTAAGTATATGGCAGAAATGATTAATTGAAAAAAGTATTTAAATGAAATTATTTATTGGTTTGTTTGTGGTTAGAATTAAAGAATATGACAGGAAATGAATTAAGTGTTTAAATGAATTCTCTTTTTTTAAAGTTTAACAGTACAGAAAACATGAGTGATATTAAAATAATAGTGAGCAATATTTCCTGTGGTATATAGAACTGATGTTTACAATAGATTGTTCAGTATTGTCCTAAACACTTCCTTGTAAATATCATCAAATCTTTCTTAAAAAGATAAATACTGCATGTATTTTGTTTTGTGGTCATATGCAGGTTTAGTACATGACTCATGAGATTACAGATGTTTTTGAAGTCCTACTTACATAGATATGAAAATATTTTGACTGGTATCTACATATTCATCATTAGCATTTATAGAAGGAAGTGGTACAGAGCTAAAAAAAAAAATATGAAATTGTTTGTAACACATTCATTTTGTAGAAGGAAGTTTTTCAAACATTACAAGAAAATGTTAGAAACTTTCATTCCCTGTTAGGTATCTTGGTTGATTGTGTGAAGGTATCTTTGTTGATTGTGTGAAGGTACCTTGGTTGATTGTGAAACTGGTTTGAAGTAATTTATTACTTTCTGTACACATTTTTAAAAAACTGACTAGTATAATCATTAATGGCTACTTAAAGTTAAACAATATTTTAGATAGAAATTTAGGAGAAAATATATTTCAACAGCCATTGTCCAAATTTTACCAAACTTAGATTGTGTATGGGCATACAGTAGTTCATAGTAATTGTGGAACTGCCCACAGTAAAGCTTCTACATTTACAGTATGGTAATATTTACATGTATACCACAACTTTGTGGCAATCTGGCACTCTGTTTTTTTTGCTTTTAAATATACCACAAACTTAACAAAAGCTTGTGTTTCATTTCAACTTAGAGAAGAAGGATCAGATGAAAGTACAACTAAAGTAAAACAAAGAAAAAATTGTATAAAGTTGTACAGAAGTTAAGGTTTGAACCACTCCCAACCAGAGGTTGTTGGTTCAAATCCTGATACAGACCTTACATGTCACATGGAATGAGTTTCATGTGTATCACACTTGAAAATGGCTAGGGAGGTTTCAAGCTTTTTTATATAAAGCTCAGATGAACTGGTTTGAATTAATAAGTAAATTGACTTAGTTCTGATTTAATACATAGAGGCCAGTCTTAATTAAAGCAGCCACACCCTTTACTTATTTTTTCTTTCCAGAGAGGATGGTAAAGATTGTATGAAGTACTACACAGATCCTTCATACTTCTTTGAGTTATGGTTCTCAGAAATCAAGAAAGATATAGAAAAGAAGAAAAGTGAGTTGAAGGCAAAAAGAGTGAAAAAGGTGAGGATAATTTGATTACCGTTACTTGTTTCTGTTACCACAGAAATACAAACAGTAGATATTTACTCCAGCTACTGCAGCAAAGGGAAATGTGAAAATAAGATTACAATGGTCATTAGTGGTGCAAAGATATATACCAGTATATTGCAATACAGGGCTGAGATGATACGTACTGTGGTACCAAAAGGGTACTGTATACTGATAATACATTAAATGTTATCAACGCGTTGTACAAACTTCTCCCTGTTCTGAAAAACTTCTCCCTATTGCCTCTGGAGGGAGAAGTCACTTCTCCCTATGAGTCTGGGCTAGCGTGATCCCTGAATCAGACTTGCACATCTAGGAAAAAGAGCAAATTACGACATGATTATAATAATGTTGCCATCATATGTTGGTCCATCTGATGTATCAAAGAGAATGTCGCCCTGAACTGTTCCTTTGGTTAGATTAAACAGTTTGAATTTTTTAGTTTTTAGCAATTAAAACCAACAAGTCACCTGTCACCTGAATAAAGGAAAAACAACATGTCAGAACTAAGTGCCGGTAGTTACACATTACTTACAGCAATAAGCAAAATGCGTCAGAAGTTTTTACAATTTGATCATTAACATAATTATTACAGCAGTTTTGCCAGTTTTGAATTCATTTAGTTTTTACTTGAAATTGATTATTTTTATACAACTGAAGGACGTATTATGGGAATACATGTGGCGGGAAGGTGGGCCGCGGCCACACTGTCTTAAAGTCATAGGGTTTTCATCTGATCTTCACCAAACTTGCTGCACTTGTTTAGTGGCATGATATCTTGGCCAAGTATGATAACCAGTCAAATCAATCCAGGCACATTTGGATTATGGCCCTTGATTTATGCAAAATTGGCCAAATTAGCCTTGTCCGCTCTCCAAGTAAAACAGTTTTCATCTGATCTTCACCAAACTTGGTGAAAATATTTTGGGTATTATAACTAAGCCAAGTTCCATAACCAGCAAAATTGCCCCAGGCACTTTTGGATTATGGCGCTTGAATTATGCAAAATTGGCCAATTAGCTAAGTCAAGCAGTTTTTATCACATCTTCACCAAACTTGGTGAAAATATTTGTGGGCATAATATCTAGGCCAAGTTCAATAACCAGCCAAATTGCCCCATTATGGCCCTTGAGTTTTAAAAAAAAATCGAAATTAGCCTTCTCAGCTCTATAGTTCAAACAGGCTTTACAAAAACTATGAACTGCCAGATACAGAGTTATTCATCTCTGACGGGCATATTTTGTGACAATTAAGCACTCTTGTTATCAAATGAATAACCAGGATTAGAGGTTTTCTGTTATATTGCAATGCATATCAAAATCTCAATAAAACATCAATATACCATATCCAATAACACAGAAAAATATATCTACCCAAAATTTGGCAAAATCATGACGAACCTAAAGCACAAATTGTCTTCCCCCATAATATCAGGACTAATTTTAGCTTGATCATGTTTGACCATATTTGGTATAACTTGTCCATAACTTGAGTAAGCTTTTAAAAGGCAGTTTCGAGATTGTATTTAATCAACTTGTGGCCTAGTATTTACGATAGTGGTTTGGTATTATTCTATTTTCTAAGCATTAAATCACAATACATATTGCAATAGTGGGTTGGTTGTATCGCAATATATCACAAGATGGGTTTGATCATTTTGTTGCACCTATACTGGTTATGCTGTTCCAAGTACAAAGTGTAAATACAACATTGTTTTCAGATTTGCATTAAGTTTCACTCTGCTGTAGTGTTCAGGGATATCAAACAATTAAGTTATGTAACTCTTGACTTAATATCTTGTAACTTGTGGCCCTTGTTTACACTTTGAAAATACACAGATTCTTGATTTGCCTTTTACTGTCTTAAGGTTTGTTTTATTGGTAAGCAGAAAGGTTGAGCGTTGTTTTGTATTCCAGGGTCGCTCCCCTGCAGGGCACAAGCAGGTCAAACCAAAACAAGTACAGACAAAAGCTGAGAAATACAAAGATATGGGCATGGGCAAAGAGTTCCGTAGTGACTATCAGGTACCTACGATAATGCCAAGCTCTGGCATGGGACATCAAGTTCCAGAAGGATATACGAGACAAAACTCAACAGGAAACAGACCGGAACAGCTCAGTGTACGACAAAGTGGTCACACAGCAACAGATCAATCGCAACAGTCAGTAGGACAGACACATATGCCTGATCATATGACTAATCATATGGACAACCAAATGAATGGACCGTATAGTGTTCATCCTCAGTATCAGATGGATCAGCAGGATCCTAATTATAATGCACAGATGCAGCACCGTGCATCACAGAAGATGCAACCAGCTCAAAATCAAAGTCAGTCTCCCCGCGATAGACGTCAGTCGCAGAAACCAGGAAATATTGCTAGTCCTAGTCGACCCAATGTGGCTCCTCCTCCCCCGCCTCCTATGGATCTTCAGAGGGGAGACAGGGCTAGTATGTCACCACAGAGGGAGAGTTTGCCACCTCCACCACCACCCCCACTAGAAAATGGTTATCCAAATACTCCTCAGATGAGGAACCCTCAGTTACAGAACATAGCTTACCCAGGCGGCTCCCCAAGACACATGTCACCAGTAAGGGACTCTGAATTGCCTCCCCCTCCTCCTCCCCCAATGATGTCACCAGATGGACCAGATATGCCCCCGCCCCCATCTCCACCTCCTATCTTACAGCACAATACCCCTCCACCACCACCTCCCTTACAGCAGGGTTATGCTCCAGCTGCACCCCCTCCCCCACCTCCACCACCCCCTGCCCCTGTAGCTCCGCCTCCATTTATGAATGGACAAGCTGACACAATGTCTGTTTCGTCAGGGAACAGTACATACTCAAGCACAGCTAGTGCACGGGAAGTAGAAGTTCCAGCAGAGCCACCAAAGATGACAGCAAGAAATGCTCTTCTGGATGAGATTAAACTAGGAGATTGTAAGTCTTTGCAAGTTTTGTATATTTCAACAAATAATCAATACAGTTAAATTATGTTTTCAATGATCAGCAGCTTTTTGATAAATACATTTCCTATGGTAATTACAGTACCACTGATTACTTCTGTGCCAATAGGATAAAGGTCAGGGTGGCATTGACCTGTTCATATAAAATGCTTCAAAATGAACTGTTTGGTTAACTGCCTCCATGGTAGAGTGGTTTGAGTGACTGATTAGAGATCACTGTAAACTCTCATAGAATGAGGGCAATGGGTTCGTGTCCTGCTACTGACCGTGTCCCTTTATGTGAGAAAGCAGTTTCTTATTGAGGATCGTAGTCTAGTATTGGTTCTTCCCACGAACAATTGTTAGGTTAACTGGCTGCCTGTGAAATGTTGGAATGGGCATTAAGCAAGAACTTTGATTAAGCATCCTTAAGAAGACTTCATAGAGTATAATAGAGAGCCATCTGTTGACCCATCTTCATTTAATAACAGATCAAAGGTCAGCATATGCAATAATAGTGTTGCATGGTTATCACTATTAAGATAGATCCAGATTCTGTTTACCGCAATTGTATCTCCCTTAGTGTGATTTAACATGTTTAAAATCATATTCTTACATGACTTACAAGTTTGTCTCTATACAAAGTGAAGAAAAATATGTTTTATATGCCATAAAGAATGCGGGAAGTGATATGCCGAAAAAAATGACATATTGTGCCGCATGACTTTAGATAAATATATGCGCAGAAAATAACACTTTGTAATATCTGGTTATGTTAGAATCAAAGTAATATCCTTTTCAGCATTGTTATTGTCTTATAAACAACTCTTTGTTGTTCTGATGCGCAATTGTAAACTTCTCTGGCCTTTGTGGGTAATAACTGCACATCTAAACTCCAAATCATGTTTTATCAGACGATGAACAGCGCTGAAACATATAATGTTTCATAACTGGAACTGTTCCGATTTCGTTTCAGGGAACAAAAAATTAAGAAAAACTGAAGAAAAGAAGAAAGAAACTGTGCCAAGAGACAGATTTGATGTACATGCAGTGATGACAAGAGCCTTTGACATGCGTAGAAAAGTGATTGAAGATAGTGAGTCAGAGGATGATGAGGAAGAGGATGACTGGGTTGATAATTGGTGAGTTGTTGTTGTTGTTCATAGTCTCGGGGCAGGGGCTGAGTGCCCATGGACATTTGGTTGAAATGATGAAATACTCTGGGTTTGAATTTCTTGCCCAGGCCCAATTTTGGTTTAAGTACTTCAGAGGTTAAAATGCTTTCATGCAAAGAAGTGATGCTGAGGAGTGATGGAAGATTGTTCCCCGGTGGATAGTCACCAGTATAGGAACAACTGTAGCTTCAAAGGAATTACTTAAAGAAATGTGAGCTTGATGTGATGAGCCTAATAGATAGTGTCAAGGAGTTACAACATAAGTCTCCTGTATTGTTATTTTCCAGATTTAGTCCCATGTTAGTACATGAATTTTCAAAATCCAACAAAACAGCAGTTATAAAGTAAAATAATGTTATTTCTATGAAAGTGCAAAGTGCTTATTACTAAAACTTAAAAGTTTTGACTTGAAACAATACTGCCTGTCATATTTTTATGAAAATTTTCTTATGTTATTTTCAGAATACAGTCTTCGTAGAAATTCTTAAAAGTTAGAACAAAAGTTTCATCAACAGCCAGAGTATAGACTGCCAATCTTATATAATGTGCTAGGCTGGAATTCCAATCAAGTGTGATATACATTAGTTAGACACAAATGAAGCAAGCTTTGATGTGATTCACCCCATTATAGAGGACTTCTACTTGGATTTAAATACATATAGAGAATGAAGAATGAGCTTTCATTTATATTTGTATATTTGGAAACAAATCATTGAATCAGTTGTGTAATGAGGCATATACATGTACAATTATTTGATTTAACCACTGAGTGGTATGCAGATTCAAATATCTAACTTGTTTTGCCTAAAGCTTTGCGAGTAATGAATATTTCAAATGGTGGAATTCATGAAGAAAAGATTTTATTCATGAAGTGCAGAAGGACTATAAAACATTTAACTGGTTCAACGGAAGGTTTCTTAATTCTTTCAGATATAGTGGGAATATTATCCTGATTAACCTTCTACTTTAATGTGTACTATAATGTATACATACATGTATTCTTCAGCAAGGGCCTCTGCTGCATTATGGAACCATTTTGCCACTTTTTACCAGAGGGGCTACTTTTTAGCAAAGTTGTGAAAATGTGAGCAATTACAATTTTACCACCAGTGTTCCATTTCCTTTTAAAGGAACTTCAGAAATTTTGCCTCATTTCCAAGCAAGGTAGGACAGTCAAGTGTCCACTGTAGAAAATTAAACTTTAAAGGCATTACCAGAGTACATATTGGTCAGATTTTCCTTGATTGTTGTCAGGTCAGTTCTATTGAGTTCATCAGGCATTTGTGCCAGGTGAGAGCTGTTGGGACCACTTACCGTCCGGTGTATGTTGTTTATCGTCTGTCCATCCACCATTTCCTTCAAATGACATCCATCTGAATCCACTTGGTCAATGTGCATGAAACTTGGCAGGGATGTTCTGTTGCATTAAGCTCTATCGAAGCTGTTCAAAGATATTTGGCAGATAGCATTGCCTAGTTGACCTCTACCAAGATTGTCCAAATGATGACTGGCCCTGCCGAGGGTTCACTTGATTTAACATAGGCTTATTTACGAAAAACTGCAAAAATCTTTTATAAAAGTACTAGGCCCAGGGCTTAGATATATGGAATATAGCATTATGTAGTGGACCTCTATGAAGATTAATAAAATCAGAACCCCAGGTCAAAATTAACCCTTTCTGCTATGTAGTATAGCCAGTGGTAGCCAGGTGAGCAATATAGGGTCATTTTGGCCATCTCTTGTAAGTACTTGATAGTGATGACCAAGGAGTATACATTCATGATAATAAGATTTTATGAATTGCTATTTGTCATAGGTATTTCATGCATAATGCTCAGCGTGGCTAGATACAAACAACTTTGTCTTTTAAGTTTTTAGCTTTAGCCATCAAACAGCATTTTATGGCAATATGTGGTTAAAGTCTAACAAGCAAATTGAGCAAATGCTACATTTTCAAATACAGACACCTTTTTTTTCTTTAAAAAATGAAACTTTATGAAAATGGAAAAATCTCTTGTTGGTAATACAGTTGCATTTTTGTGAGGAGTGGTTGTGAAATGTGGGGTTTTATAGGTAAAAATATAGAACATGTAAATTTAAACTTAAAAGTGTTAATTTTTATGTTGGATTAGTACTAAAACATAACGACAGCAATGAAAATTGTGTTCACTTTCATGTTAATGCTAATACTTAATTTTAGAATTCATGTTATGATAAAGTTTAGTACCAAACTTTTCCGTGACGGCGATAGAAATCACAAAATATGTATACATTTAATTAACAAAATTTTGTTTCACAGCACCCGCTGTTCAGGAAATTGAAATTCTGTTTTGTTGTTCTCTGTTTGCTGTAAATTAGCTTAATTTTTTGGTGGGCATTCTGATTCACGTAATTAAAGGTGACGCTTTTCGTTTGATCAGGAGAGATTTGTTAAGATTTTAAACTGGTTTGCTCAACTCTGCATCTTGACAAAGATGAAAAGTTAAATGTTGCTTTTGAAACTTGTTAAAACTTCAGACTAAAGAAAATACATGCAAAAGAATAAAAATGGTTGTATAATAAAGTATGTCTATTGGAAAGTATGATACTTTTGTGCATTTTCTAGACTTAAAGTATTTTAGTTTTTGTAGGCAAAATTTACAACATGAATTATGTAGTTTTATTAAGGACTTTTGAAGGTTATCTTTACTAAAATTTGAGTGTATTGTATTTTTACCATTAATGAATTAACTTGACCTTTACAAAAACAAATCAGATGAACTTCTCTGAATGATATAAAGAAATTCTGTTAAGTCTGAGATTTAGACAATGTACTCTTTTTTTAGTTTTATTCTTGACTTTTGCTTGATGGTAGATCTTTTGCTTGATGGTAGATCTTTTGGGATCAAAGTAAGGATCTGTATTTTGTAAAATTCCAGTGTTTAAATTGGTATAAGTGTAGTATCAAGATTTGATACATACTGTTAATTCAGAAAAAAAATGCTATGTAAAATGCCAGAAGTCAATGCAGAAATACAATATGTAAGGGAGGTTTCATTTTGAATGCTAAGTCTTTGGTTTGTGGTTCAGTTAAAACAACTCTATTTTCACAAGAAATGCATCTAGATATCTTAAGGAGAACTGTCCGAAGTCAGCTGTGCTTTAGTGTTGACTGTTTAAGTTTACTTCATTCACATCACATTCACAAGTCTGATAAAGTAAATTACCATAGTACAATATCCAGAATATATGTGTTTAATTTATGAAATAAGCCAGGAGATGTAACATTTTTAATTTACTAACATGACAAGAAAAGACTCTATATAGTACTACTATGACAGTGACTTGTTTGGTTAAGTGTGTTTAGCATAGATTTGGTTCATTTTACTTGCATTTGGGGTTTTATTTGGTTTTTAAAAGAAAGAAGATGTGTGTAGTATTTAAAGTATTAATAAATATATATTCATCTAGAACATGTCTTCCTTCATTTAACAAAATTTGTCATAAGTACTGCACAAGCTTGCTTGTATCATGTTTATAAGAAAATTGTAAATACTTTATTATTGTAGTTAACAGTTTCTCTCTAAGTGCAATATGTCAGTGGTGAGGGTTGGTGTATCACCTCTGAGTGGCTCAAGTGTTACTTTGTTGAACTTTGATATACAATGTAAAGTTTACTTATATAAAATGTTTACATTTTATCACCCAATTTCAACACCCAAGTTACCAATTATCAACACTATGTGACTGCCTTAGCACCAGTCTACCTAGTTATACCACCAATGTCAAGGCAAACACAGCCTGCTGTTGTGTCCTAGTTCTTTACCATTAAAAACAATAATTGTTCGAAATGGATCTCCTGTCCCGCTCAGAGGTAATACACGAGCTTCAGTTTTTGTACATAATTTCTCCGGAGTGTATAATTACAACAATTATTTTTTGTACTTAGTAAATGAATCATGTAGAAAATATGTATTATAACACAAGTAGAAGTAGATTGTATATAGCATGTTATTATATACAGTATAGTGTACAGTGTAAACTCTCCTCATACAGTTATATATTCCGGTCACATCTTTGTACATTTAAACTTACTTTTGTTGAAATTAACTTTATCTTTATGTAGGCTAGGTTGAGTAAATAGCTCCCTTAAGTTTACTTTTAAGACTTTTTTTTTCAAATGGATGTTGCAAAAACTGACATGTTATTGAAACACCATTATTTAACATGTACCTGTGCTAACAAATATTTACTATAGAGTATCTTTATTGCATTTTCTGTCATTATTGCTGATTTATTTAGTTCAGTTGGATAAAGAGCTCATTCTCGTTTGGACAGTTAGCTCTTATTGGCTTAATTTCAAAAATAGACCTGTCCAATTGTCAGTTTGGACTATACCATTTATTTTGCATAGGGGTGATTGAAAAGAAATCATCACCATAATTGGTAACAGTGTAGATTATGATCATACTGAAAAGGAACACGTGTCCAGTCTAATAATAGTCCACAGTGATGGCATAGACATGTGCATAGAACAGGATAACAATTATATACTATACTGAACAAGCTTGTTACATGTTATATGATGTCATATGTGTGTAAAGATTAAATAGGGCTGAAATATGTGAGTATAATATTACAATTTTATTGATTTGGTGCCATGCATGCTAGATTGAATCTCGGGTTAAATATGGTGTATGCATGATGTACATGTCTATAGGGCGTATACAGACTACAGTGCTGTAGAAACCACACTGCTGTAATGTTTGTAGGATCATTAGAGGATAAAGGAACAGCAATCAAACATTGTTGTAGGGTAAGGGAAGTACTGAAATACTTCCAATGTATTCATTAGATAGAAACATGCTAGCTATTTTAAAACTTAAAAAATGCCATGCTTTGGATATTTTGCGGGTGCCAAATGGTTTTAGACATTCTTACTTTGCATTGCTAGACCATGTTGTTGTATGTTACAGCTTTGACTACCGGTAATGACTTCAGCTTGGAAAATTTAGGATACTTTAAAGAGCATTAAAAAATGTATCAATTCTTACTAGTCTGAATTATTCATGCCATACTTTTAGATATAAATATTTTGGCAAGATTTAATTAGCATCCATTCTAGAAATAGTAACATTAGTACAGGACTGTCTGTTTTTGGCCTTTAATAAGTAGATATCAGCTACAACATTTTTGTTTTTCAAACTGTTAAATATATCGAGGGTTGACCGCAAAACTGTTGTAACTCCTTCTTTATTTCATATAAGTTACTGCAGTTTCGAGGTCAACCCTCGATATGCAGTTTTGCGAAAATGTCACTTCATCTGCATTTGGAACAATATCAGAATTTACATAGTATTACACTGTATAGGAATACTGATAAACTGATCGAGTCAAGTACAGTATGAAATGTAAAAGTACTACTTCCATTTTAACAGCATGTTCCTTTATTCAATGTACACACAGGGTGTCCGAAACTTGAAATGTGTACGAGATCCTAATGACTCCATTTTATACATTTTTTACTATAGGAGATAGAAATATTCATGCAGCTAAATGATTTGAGTACTGCTTTTGTGTTGTGTGGTTTAGTGTGTGTTTTATTTTGATGCAAAACTATTCAGTAGCACATCTTGATGTCTTGCCATTCTGTGAACTAGTACATACGCACATTTTTGTCACTTTGATGTTCAGTTTTATGTTAAGGAATTGATACACAGGATGCTGTTCTAATGCGATTCAGCATTACAAAAATCATCCTTGCTTGAAATGTAGCCTTGAGAGTGCTTGACTTTCAGTAAGTTTCAGTTTGAAGGTGGTGAAGTTGTTCTCTGTGACATTGTGGTGACCGGTTCAGCTGGTTATCCACTTCTGTTACATGTGTAGAAGTTGACAGTAACTATTGCCGTTTGATAGTTCAGTGAAACTAGTGTAGTAACAAGCAGCACTGATGCATTGATCTGTTGTTTTTGTATCACTATTAAAAGACACTTGTTGTTTTCAAAGATACTTGTATAATGTTTATGTCAAGAAATATGTATTAATCTTAAGGAATAATAATGTTACTTGTCGATTGCTTGGCACTTGATCAGATCTGCAAGGCATTAACATGCAACATACACAGGTATGTAGGCAGCTTGCATTGTTAGATGTAATTTGAGATAAATAGACACTGAGAGAAAAGGTATTGTTATAAAGCCGATAGTTTGGATTAGAAAAAGGGATATTGCAACAGCTGCATTATGTTATATCAGTGTATATCAGCAATATTGAATACTACTAGTTAAGCACTTATCTACTCAAACCAACCACTTTTTTGGAAAAACAATTTTTTTTGTTGTATAATAAACTTTATTGTCGCAGAGCACTGGAACAGTATCCTGTCTAGATCTGAAACTGTTGACATAGAGAATGTCAGTCTGTTATTGTAATGTTTTTTATGTTAAGGATTACACAGGGGCGAATGATACACTGTTGTTGTGAATGGACGTTTTTGTATACAGGAGTTGTAGACCAATGCTGTTTTAAAACATGTATAACTGAAGAAAATCTCTAATTCTATACTTAAAACATTTAATGAATTATCACGGTAGATTATTTTATGCACCAGTGTAACCAGAAAATATCATTTATATGTGCTTTAAACTCAGTTGCTGTTTTCGGATGTTGTGGGTAAGTCTATTGGAATGAGATTGTCTTGCTACCTACAGGTGGGAGTGCTTTTTCTTGTTTTGTAGCTTCTTTTTGCTCCTAACTGGGAAGACAAGAAAACATTTGAGATGTTTGCTTCTGTATGATCACAGAGAAAAACTCTTGAAGTGAAAATCACCAAACTGCACAATTTCATTGAATTGAATGTATCCAAAATGTTTACCTTCTTTAATCTCCATTATAAAAGTACTGGAATTAAAATTCACCAGTTTCAAATTTAAATATAGGCTTTTATTAACGATAAATTTGCCAACAGCATGAAATGTTTCCTTACTAACGGACAACTTGCATAAAGTGCTTCACTGACCATTCCTCCCTAACTTTTAATAGATACTGTTTTTCTGATCTGACCTTTTATTGATACTGCATATATGTATGACTTGTGTAACAGTACAACTGTGTAAAGCATTGTCATGTTTTCTGAAACGTGTAGAAACCAAAATTGTGATATGAAAAATATATGTAATTGTGTCTTGTTCCCAATGTTTTTGCTTCTAGAGTCAGAGTCTTCATTTTCTTGACCCATTCATCTTGTGCTCATTATCTATGATAAATATAATACTATATCATTATTTCCTACAAAATCAGCAATAAAATAGTCTGCTTTTATGGAAATCAAGTTGTTGTTATTCTTCTACATCATTATGTCACCCCCCTCTTTTATAGGGTAGAGACAGATTATGGATTATGAAAAGACCTGATACAAGTATTCACCATGTCAAGTCAGTGTGTGGTTCAGGAGTTTTGGTTTCTTATCCCGAGCTGCAAAATGGGGCTTTTGTCAGTTTAACATCACCTAAACCCTTTCACAGTCCACTTGAACAGTTTTCATCCGAGCTTCACCAGACTTACTGAACAGGTTTGTGGGCATTATGTCTGGGCCAAGTTTGATATCAAGCCAAATTGTGCTAGGCACTTCTGGATTATGGCCTTTGAATTACCCAAAATAAGCTCCCGCTCTCTATGAGGAACTGTATCAAACTTAGTGAAAACATTTGTGGGCATGTCTGAGCCAAATTTGATAACCAGCTCAATTGCCCAAGACACTTGAATTATGGAAAAGTTATTAAATTAGCGATAGCCTTGTTCACTCTAAAGTTAATGTTTTACAAAACTTGAGAACTGCCATATACCGAGTTGCAAAGTTCAGTTACATGCAAAACTATCCATGTAGTTCAAATTTCATTGCAGTAGCTTCAAAAATAAAGTATGTCTAGTTACCCTGGGATGGGACCTTTGGGTACAATTTGACAGGCCCACTAGATAATGCTGCAAACCAAATGTGTAAGATCTGGGCCTTGTGGTCCGAGACTAGAAGATTTCAAGATTTTCTGAAATATCTTGACATTAAATGAAGTGAGCCCCATTGCAGGAGAGGGGGGTCATGATTTAAACAAACTTTGTAGAGGACCATTAGGCAATGCTATCTGCCAGATATCTAAGCTCTAGGCCTTCTGATTTAAGAAAATATTTTTGAAGCTTTTTCTTCACAGTCGGTCACCCTTGGGCAGAGTCAATTTTGACGCATGGGTCACGATTCTTGTAGAAGTCCATAAGACAATATTTCTTGCCAAATATCTAAGCAGCGAGTTATCAAATGGCTTATCCCGAGCACAGTGCTCAGGTGAGCTAAAAATTAAGAAACTTTACATTTTGTACATTTGACAATCCAAGTTTATGCACTATACAATGTAATTTCAGCTATGGTATAATACTACAGCTGTGTGAATCACTGTAATGTATCTGTACAGATGTACATCTACTTTTAAAGTTCAATTTCAGGGCCACAGGCAATGTGACCAACTAGTATCATGGGAAAAATCAATGTAATATAAACACATTGGACTATAATCTTTATTTAGGTCATATGCAGTGACACTGCATATTCTTTTCTACTTAAAACACATGTCTACTTAACATAAAATAGGAAGCAATAATTTAAATATTGCCTTATATATCATAATTATATTCATACAAATTTCTAATATATTATTATGTAATAAATAATGAATTTGCTTGTGTAAAGTTTTTTTGTAAATTTTAATCTGAATCAATATTCAGCTATACTATATGATATGTCTAATTTATTTATCTTATTGCAATATGTAGATAGAAAATCTATTTGTCTGGATGTTCACAATTTAAAAGTTTCATTCAGTTTTACTAAATGTGCCATTTTCAAAACTTCTAGTATCCTTTATATTTGAACGTGTTTACATAAAAGCAACATGTCAATTTAAAACAGAATCAGAATTTCAAAAACAAAACCATTTAAATTTTAAATACCATGTAACTGGATTTTTCTGCGGTGGCAATATTTCTGAGTTTTCATTGGTCAAAGAGAATGCCATAGAAATAAAATCTCCAGAATATTTAGCATGAATTTTATACAGACACGTGTCCTTTTTCATGACATACCAGAGGGAAACGCTTTTTTAAAGAATTTAAATTAATTTATACCCAAAGATAACGGTGCAGAAATGAAGACTACAGAAATAAAAGCATTTTACATTAATTAAAAAAAAAAAACCCACAGAATTTGGAACCTGCAGAAATAACCACTTACATGGTATACATAAACTTAATTCATAAAAGCATTAACAAATTAATATTCCATTATAATTATGGAAATATAATCTGAATTCAGTGTTTTACCAGTCAGTGAAGATAACTGAATTGATATGGAGCCTCTTATATGTTGCCTGGAGATAAAAACGATCTTATACATCCCCATAATAGAGGTCAATCAAACAAGTAATAGCTTGCATTTAGTCAACATATATTTTCTGGACGGAATTGTAATATAAACAATTATAACCTCAATAAATTCATAAAAGAATGATTGTGATAATGCAACACAACCTATTAGAGTCAGGCAGTACAATGTGCAATATCAAACCTTCTGAACTGTTGGCAGTATCTTTAATGAAATCATCACCAACGTCAGCAATACAATATTTAGCTTTAAGCCTGCATAGAATATGCAGCATTTCAACATTGAATACATAAAATAACTATTACTTCCATGATACATTACAAACTTTATTGATCACGGGTTCGGTGTAAAACTATTGTATTTACTGCTTGAACAAAGCAGGAGCAGAAGTGAGCAATGAATGGGCTTTGTTAACAGGTGTTCTCTATTCACAGGTATTTCTAAAATAGCCAAATAAAGCAAGAAGTTTTCTTTCAACTGGTTTTTATTTACAGCATGGTCTTTGCTCAGAGGTGGTCTTCAGCACAAGTTTGACCGTGTACAGTTGAAAGTTCTGATGTAACAGGACACTAAATCCTCGACATAAATTCCAAACAATCTTATCACAGTATCAATGGTTGTTTATCACATACAATAAATAACAACTTATTGCACACTTACAGTGATGCTTAAATTTCATAACAGTGTCAACAGGTTATAGTTGTTGTCTGATAGAAGATCTCCTTATATAAAATGGAAGTCCTTTACAGGTTCTCTACAACAAAGACATGTCCCTTACTTGCAACCTACATCCTTTCCCATTTGCAAGTTTTTCTTCAAGTTGTGTTAGTTTGTGAACATGGGATAAAAATGAGAAAACATTGCCCAAAAGCCTTGGATTCTAAGATGCTTGAATCTGAATGTCTATAAACAAAAACTTACACTCATTATCAGGTGCAAAATTAACATAAAAATCTGCAGTTTCCAAGATTTCTGAAATTAAACTTGAAAATTACAACCTGGTTGCTTTTCTTTTGTAAGACTTTCTTAAGGCAAACGATAACAGCCCGGCACCTGGAACTTTTGATATCATAATCTATTCAAGAAGGATGGATGAAAACATGTACCAAGAAAAAAATGAAACAACCATTGCATTAAACACGTTTTTAGCCTCTTCCCTAAATGTTTGTATATGTCTGTAATTATACCTCATAGAACAAAAGAGCTACACTGTATATGAAGCCAACCTGTAATTAAAGACATAACCTTTGGTCAGTGAGATCAACTAATACAATATT
>JAUMHA010417753.1:0-10465 GCA_032359765.1 Saxidomus gigantea
GCACGGGATTTGCGTATTTATACGGCTATGCAATGTACACGTCACATGATATTGGTTTCAAGATTAGTGGGTTATTTAATAGGCCAAGTAAAGGAAAGAAGTGGAGCCAGTCATTGCCTAGCGACAAAACGGCGCTGTGGATTCTCGAAAATAAAGCAAATTATTCTTAGTCAAAATAGTTTTTATTATTATTCTTCATAATGACGTTTGTAACGTCAACACAGTAATTTTAGTGTCAATATTTTCGACGTTGTAGATTGCCATGTTACACATTTGTATGGAGGTATTTTTTTCTTGAAATTTTAACTGATAACACATAATTTATCGTCAAGTATTATGCTTGCTTTATTTTTATTGTCATTTCTCAACTTTTCAATAAATCCTCATTTTGATTTACCGTGCCCTAATTTTCACTTTTTCGAATGTGACAGAATTAGTAGTTGCTATGGTAATAGGTTTTATGATAAAGACTTGGTCAAATCATTTTCATGCATATTTGTGAATGCCATTTCCGATAAAAACAAAAATAATATCAAACAGGGAAAGCCACGTACCAAAAACGCAGCCTCCCCAAAACACCATTTTTAAATGCTTACGCCTAGTCGAAATTTGGTGACAATTGGTCGTTTTGTCTTTTTACATTTGCGCAATAATAATTAATGCTCATCTGGACCCAACTTCTCAGTCTCAGTCACATTTTGTAGCGTATTATTTCAAACCTACAGATATACGTGACAGAAATTTACACAGTATTTTTTAAAGTAAAGGCTAATAAATTATAGGGAGTTAAAAAAGCCTTCGAACGTCCCAAAAGAAACGTAAAGCGTACCTGTGCCGTTAATCAAAACCCCATCAACATTCTCAATGGCTTTTCACAAGTTTCTATCTTGAATTATACTTTTTACTTCTTCATTTTATGCTTTGATATAGATCTATCATATTGGAGAAAAATCACATTTTCGACAAAAACTGTGAGCGACAGCTTTAAGAAATATTAAATTGTTTCAATACCACATTGCCGCCCACACCTTTTCTTTATTTCACTACTGAACATTTTGAATTACAATTACTGTACTTTTTGAATAATTATGCACTTTATGGACCGAAACGAAAACTAATTGTGCATTTACTGATCACATGAGTCTCTTCCTGTAACTCATGTATTATCTATTGATTTAAAAAAGTATAAATGTGCATTTCAAACACCAACTGATCATTTAGTTTATTGATTCTCACCAATCAATCATTTGGTTTTTTGTTTTCTATCATCAGTTTTATGATGGATTCTAAGTTCGGGTTTGTCTTCTTCGTGCATTTCATGCTGTATTTTACCATCGTGGCATCACGTACGTTTGAGACTGAAATTGGAAGCAGCGGTAAGTGATTGTATTTGTTTCTAACAGTTCTGTTATACATTTATATAAAATTTACGAATATTTTAGTTTGTTGAAGGGGCCCTCCCTATATCTAGCAAGATATATCCAAACATAAATAGTGTGTTCCGTGAAACTAAAATAGTAAATTAATACAATTTTAAAGAACATGTTAAGATGTATGCTGCTCATCCCGGAGGTTAAGAGTTCGAGCCTCACTGGGGTCACGACCGTACCTCACAAGACACTAGTGCTCGTTTTTCTAGGAAGTGCACTCGAAAGTGACTTTATTAGCTACCAAATATTCGTCACAATCGCGCTAAAATAAATAAGTAAATAATTTATGCTTTTGAAGTTACTTTATTTTACTTTGACTCCAGTTTTAGGGAGTGAGTGTCCAAATGATTTGTCGACAATTATTGAAAACATGCTGAATTTTAAATGTTTATATTTTATGATATTATGTTATTCATTGATATTGCAATTGTTTTATAACCATTAATTTAATTATGAATTGTATCTTTTTTCTTAATTTTAGCCGATGATCAATACGAAATGTCGAATGCAGTAGGAAATGAATGGACTGAATTTCCAGGCTACAAGAAGAACCAAGATATCATGCCTTCTTTAACGGGCGGCTATATTGCGTTTTATGCATACCTTAGTCTTGGAGTTGTTACAATGAACAATTATCAACAGCTTGTGTTTGACGCGGTAGTCTACAACAGTGGCGGAGGTTATAACCAGCACACGGGTACTTTCACTACTCCTAAATCCGGCACTTACATCTTTTCGTTCCAATTCGAAAATAATCTAGATACTTTTGACCAAAGAGCTCACTTGTATGTCGAGGGCAACATAATGGCCAGCAGTATTTTACAGTCGAACAAAACAAGCGTACAGGCAGGGACCACTGCTGTGGTGTATCTGAAGAAAGGTTGGGTCGTCTACGTCAAAGTACAAAGAGGTCGGGTGTATGGTACTGCTCTGGACCGGTTTACTACCTTTACCGGCGCACGTTTGCATTAACATTGGAGCATCAAAATGCGGGCGTCAAAACAAATCGACTCTTTCAATCTCTACTTTTGAGAAATATTTAAATTATTTCAGAAAACGTACATAATCATACGTGCGCTTGTGACTTTCATTTGTATCAATATTCGTTGATTGAAATTGACTGACATTTTCTGTTCCTTTTTAAAAAAAAAGACTTTCCTATTTGTTTTGTTTAATAGTAGGCATGATCACGTTTTACATTGTGTACTGACACTAAAATAATTTATCTATTTATGCAATCTGCGACCTTGCAACTCTTTATACTACTTAACTTTACTTTCACAATACATATTTAAATATTTTATGTTTTTGTTATTTGTTCTGTTGTGTAAATATACATGAGAGAGACTGATTTCTTGCGGTACATGGCCTGTAATTGTATCACAGTATGTGAAATGGAGAATAAGCTTACATGATGTAAAATATGATTTATCTCGAATACTACCCACAATGAAGTGTTCATTTGAGAAAAAAAATGTGCATTCTGCATTGAAAAAGCAATGCATCATTAAAGAGGCACTCCCTACATCTAACAGTATAATCGAAACATAACTAATTGGTTTAATGAACGTAAATGGATAAATAGATACAATTTTGAAGAACAGCAAATATTTGTATATAGAAAAATGCCTCATTTTGGCACAACTAATCAACAAAGAGATATTTTGTGATACACCACTATCCACCAATTAACTGTACAACGCCAACTATACATAGGATATTGAGTGGTTAACTGTACTAAAACATTTTCCAAAACGTTGATTTAACCGCTTCCGACTTGAATGAATCACTTGAACTGTTAGGTTAAGTACTTGTTAATATCTATACGTTTGAACTTATTTAGTTCCACAGCAAGTAAAGTGAGGGTTTCTTCAAAACGGAGTCAATTTGGGATGGTGGGTTGGTCATTTATGGGTGAAAAAAAAGGTTCTCCGAACTGTCTGTAACGCTACCAAATAATGCGCCTTTGAAATTCCAATATAACCATTTAGTGCAGCGATGTCTTCGACAAAAATTGTACATCATTTTCAAGAGTTTACAAGGCACCTTACGTTTCGTGTTCAAAACTTTCTTCAACACTACAAATGTCTATATCCAAGTCATGAAAGTAAATATCCAAGAAGTTATCTATTTTGTTATTCTGTCATATAAACTATACATTATCTCTTTTTGTCCTGATATTTTGTGCCTGTTTTAGTCTTCTTTTTATTCTGCCTAATGTATTTATTTTAGTTCAATGATTTAGGAAATGTTCATGTCTACACTGCTTTTGAGTTCCCTCCTTTTTGGTCTGACCCTCAAATAGTGTGCCTTTGTCTTACAGTTATCATTACACAAAAAGATTGTTGCCAGTTTAAAGCTTACAAAGAAAATATTATTGTGTACCATTTTTACAGTTTTAATGAAAATTTACACAAAATGAATTTTTAATTATATTCCATCACGGGAAACTGAAATATTATCAATAGTTTATGAGGTGTTGGCACCCGTACGGTTGGTGCTAAATGTTAACCAAAAAAACAGGAATGAAACGTCACTTTTCTGTTTTTGTTATTGCAAAAACGGCTGAGATCGCAGCGAATATCATCATTAACTGCGATTACATTTCTGACAACGGTATTAGAGTTACTTCCCCTATCATACATAGCTGTAAAAATAATATTCATGAATATTTTCTTTTTATGCATGGAGTGGCATGAAACATTTGTTATAAATTCTGATCGATACAATTTAACAGAACATTTTTCTTTGTTCCCAGGTCTAAATTATTGATGTAACTGCAGTTAGTGAGAATATCTCAGAAATATAATTTAGCAAAAACTCCTGAATTTGTGACATTACCCCCTCACTTAAGAACTGTGTACACCTTGGACTCAGAAAATCAGTCTACCACAAATTGAAATCAACACTACCCGAGACAAGAAATCGGCTCCAACATCATCTTTTCAAGAACAAAGTGGACTCTGTAAGGCTGTTAAAGCAAGGCCCAACGCATAGATCCTTGCCATAAAGTCATATTTGAAATTTGAGAACGCCCCATACATTCCTTTTCAATAGTAGGAAAATTCAGCTCGGCTTCTTCAATTTTCTGCTAGCATTCGCAACTTGTTCTCAACACCATCCTCGTCCGGTGACATAATTCCGCCAACCCCAATGAGACTTCTGTCTGTCTGCAAAGTAAAAAATACAAGATCTGGTAACTTTAAAACTGGAAACGAATAGAATGCTTTCTTTAAAGGCTCAAACGATTTCTCTTGTGGATCTCCCCACCATACTTTATTAGGCTGACCATTCCTGGTAATATATGTAAGTGCTGTAAAATTGGGAATAAATTTCATGGAGAAACCAACTCAATTTAAAAAGGAGCGTACTTGTTTTATCGTAAAAGGTTGGTTTCTGCCTCTTGTATGGCTTTAAATTTGTCTGGTAACGGGTCTAGATGACCATCATCTACAATACGACCCAGACACCACTGAGCACCGTGGAATCAACACTTGCTTGGTTTTACAGTTAAATGGGTTTGTCTTAACGTTGCCAATACATGACTGTATTATGCACTGTCAAATGGCTCAATCATCCGTAACTCAAGCATGCTGATCACGTCCTCTTTTATAGTTTCTCTCATTGCAAATGGCATTTTATGACTTTGCTTTAACCGGTTCGTCTGTGGTTAATGTAATGTAATGCTTCACTGACGTTATACAACCGAGTTGATGTGACAACACGTCAGAATATTGACGTAACAAATCATACAATTCTTTTACCTGCTATAGTTCAATGTCTTGAAAAATCCTACAGTCTAAAAATCATCCAGTAGCCACTGAGGATTATGTTTCGGCCAACAAATCTGTCCCAAAATCATGCTCTGGCTCACACTAAACATCAATAACTGAAACACGTACAAAACCCATAATACTTTGGATTGATGAACATACATTATCGCCATCAAAATAGGGCTTCAACATGCATGGAATGTCTTTGTTATGTCATGAAATGTTATATATAATTTCAAGTGCCTACTTTTTCTGCGACAGTATATGGACCATGCCACTTCATTAGCAATTTGTTATTCTTTGTGGGTAATAACAATAAACCACTGTCTTCTGTCGTAAGCTTCTTTAAACTCTTTGAGCTTTTCTGTAAATATGATTTATACCTGTAAGAAGCATTTATTTCCGCGCTAAATTACAAGTCTGATTTGAAGATTTGAACCCTCTTGATCTTCGTCCCAACGGACAAACCAAATCTATCGCTACGCGCTTCAAATGTACTACTATCAAAGGCATGTGTCCCAATGGCGCCTTACTTTCTTTTACCCTTAGGCGCTGTACGTTGACCGATGTCACAAGACCGACAAAATATCTTCACTTCAGATGACCTATACATTTATGGCAATACCTTCACTTCTGAGTTACTAAGTTACTTTTTGTTGCAAGATGTCCAGATAAGACAGATTAATGAACTAATTGCATCACTGTATCACAAAACTTCTAAGGAACAACCAACCGCTTAATAGTTTTCCATTTTCAACTTAAGTTGACATAATGTTCCTGATAATCGAATACCTATTCACAAAGTAACATTGTTTTCACCGTGTTCACCTGCAGCAATTAAACATCTTACCTTTACTAAGCAAGGCCCTCGTCGCAGCTCACTTTTATCTCATCAGGCCTACCTGGTCCTGAACAACATCAGGCACAAGGATTTTTTTATGCATTTACCTTGATTGTCGCATTTTATTTGCTCGCTGTCTAGTCTGAACCGAATTCTCTTTTAATTTCAAGTCTGGATCAGGAAACTCAGAACTTCGCACACCTGGAATATTCCCTAAAATCAAATCATAAATGGGATTATCCGTACACCACGCACCAACTTTAACAAGTATTTCAATTTTGGTCCCATCTGCTAAAAGAAAAACTTGCTTTGTTTCTGCTACTTGATCATTCTCTACACAGCTTCGCCGTACAACAACAACACTACAACCTGTACCTCGAAGAACAGTAACTACATTTCTACGTACATGTATGACACCTCTCAAAGTTGGCATCGATAAACAAGAACTTGACACATCACATGTTGTGCTCGAAACGGTACTAGTTTCAGGACAACTGTAAAAGACACAATCAATAGGACAAACATCCACAATACTTTGAACCTTTCCTGTCAGGTGCAGCTGACCTTAACCTGGACAATATTTTTGTACTTTCTGATCCACTAAATGCATCTATATGGCGACATATTTCGTACTTGGTCAGGGCACTTAAACTGGTTGCCAAAGTGTCTTTCTTCTAATGTACAGCTACGGTATAACGCTCAAACAGTCTCAATTTCAGTCACGCGCCAATTTCATCATATTTTACATTAAGAGGTGGCATTTTTTGGCACTTTCAATGTGCAAAAACTACTAGAGGGCATATGTAAATTCACCACATTTTTATTTACTTCTTTCTGCTAAGCTAACAACTCTAACCTTTGATTGTGCTCTATCGGCAATATCTATAGTTAGACATGTTCTTCTTCTATTGTTTTATCGTCCTCTCTTACCTTCAATTCAGCCTATTGTTTGGCTTACTCATCTTGAAACCTAAGTAGAACCAGCTTAAACTCAACTCTTGTTTTTCACGTTCTACCTGTTTCTCCCGCTGTTGCATTGCCGCTCGCCTTTCTCTCCTCACGCTGTCTATCCTGATGGTATTTTACACAGACTGTCAATTGGTCACATTCGTACCCCATCTCTCCACCTAAATCTGTAAAAGCTGTCAAAGATTCCATATTTACTAAAACTATTATTTACAACAAACAAATATATTGACAACAGCAATACTATGTTACTAATATGGAGACTCTAGCCAAAGTTCCGTTACGGCAACAGTTCTATCTTCCTAGAGGGGGACAGAACACTGACACATACATGTGCCATCAAAAAACACACAGCCACACAGAATCCATTTTTTACACAGTTAAGTCAAAGTTAAATCTCTTGTTATTGACCTAGGAATATATGCAAAGGACTAACAACAATAATTATTACACCTGAGTACGCGAAAGAACATTAAACGGACTCTGAAATAAGACAGTACACGGCTATTGAAAATCTGGCAGAAAATCGAATACCCCTACTCTAAGATTTTTGTTACAGTTTCAAACTGATTAAATGTATCAAGTTCCAGGTACCAGATATCAGGGTCTCTGCTCAAGTAGACACACTTTGTAGCAAACCACAAAACAACTTCATTTGTTGCAGCCTGAACTATTCAAAATATTTAATTTTTTGTTACAAACTTAAATGTAAAACTAACTTACGCAAACAAACTTTTGTTTTAACGAGTGGTTACTGCAGCATTGAAATACCGTCCTGCTTCCGAAACCAATGTCAAAGGTCCGGATAGACCAGGGCAGGTAGTAAAAATACTGAAATAACCTTTATACAAATAAACTTTTATTATTCACATTTTAATATTTACTTTTGACAAATAATACTAAATTAAAATTGAACTATTAAGGAAACAATGCAAACAGATTATGTCACTCTTTATCCGCACAAGCATTCAAGTATTAATGACCAAAACATGGTCACATTTGTTATTGATACATATAGTATACTCCGACCATGTCATGTCCACAGATAAATAGCACTAAGCACTATGCACTACACCTCCGTCTCAAGGTCGAAATTACTTTTTGTATATATACGAAAACCGCCGACCAAGGCTTATGGTCTCACTCCTCCTCCATACTGCGTACACCAGGAAAACGTCACCAAAGTACTATGCCATTTACCACATCACACACAGACACAAGCATCGTTAAAACACTATGGTACAGGTGTGCTTTTCTACAAAAAACAACCCGACAGCAAGCACCTAACATTCATGTTCGGAACATAAGCGACAAACTTGTTTTAACTTATATGGCTTATAACCAATTTTAAAATGTACACCATGCACAAATATTGCTATTATGCAGGATCCTAGTTAATTAAAAGCTTACCAAGAAAATATATTATACCGTACCATTTTTACAGTTACTAACGGAAATTTACACAAAGAGAATTTGTAACAAGCAAATTCAGTGAATTGATATCCTCCGCCAAAGGAAGCTAATAATATGTCTGTTTCAGAAAGAAAAAACATTTTTAAAATTTCACTACTCAAATTTGGCCTCATCTCCAAGGTGATATTTTATTTCTTCAAGTTACAGTCATAAAGAACTTAATTGTTGTAATTAAATTAAATCAGTACTACTACTTTCAGACAACAAGAAATCTTAAGTTTATTTAAAGAATGATTGTATAAGAAAAACACTACATCCCCTTTATAGTCTCATTTCTGTAAACATACATATTCTGAATTTTCTGTTGTTAGAGAATACAAAGTTGAAGATTTGTCCAAAAAGTAATATTCTGACAAGCCTTTCAGAAAAAAGAAACATTTTTAAAATTTCACCACACCATTAGGGCCTCATCTCTGAGGGGTATTTCTTTTTTCAGCATCTCACAGAGATACAAAACTCAATTCTTATCCGTTTAATTAAATCAGTACTATAAGTTTCAGAAAACAAAAATGTCTAAGTTTCTAATACGGGTATTTCAGAAAAGCACAACATCCTCTTTAAGGGCCTTATTTCTAAAAAAAGATCAGGAAATGTACGGGGTGGATATCAGAAAGACTGATCATTAATTATTTGAGCCAGTTACAATCGAATTTTGATTTGATAACATTTGAATGTTTTTATATTCAGTATAGAAGAAAATAACAATTGAAGGGCAATAACTCTAGAGATACTAATCCTAGCTTGACGAAAGAAGTGTGCGCGCCGCGCCATTATGCTATTGTACACTTATTTTAAGTTTCATGAAATTCTATCCAATGGTTCTTGCGTTATGACTCCGGACAGACGGACGGACGGACAGCCTAACATTTCTAACCTTAAGTGGTATTTTCAATGTATTTGTTACCATTTACATCTCCAGGTTACCACTAAGCCCTAAAGCTGAATAGAGTAAATGACCACTGAACACACCCTTATCCTAACCACCTGATCCCCCGTACGCACGCCCGGAAAGACAGACGGACAACGCCAAAACAATACCCCTCCGTCTATGGCGAGGGATAATAATATTACATGAAACAAAGGATTGAAAATATTTTGGTTGATACAAATTCCAAAATCATGAATAAAAGCAAACTTACCCTGATATCTGGTTTTGTAGTAGCTTATAAGATAAAACGGACTAATATTGCCTTCTACTGTAAATGAAACAAAGTTACATTTCGAATATATTCTGCCATGTTTTCGACATAATTCAGCCCAAAATTGAAGTGCACTGGGCATACGTTTTCGCTCATGTGTAAGACTTTTACAAACTAGACTTATCACATTAAATGTGATTAATACCCCTGAAAGACTGCATTATCAACTGAGGAAGTTTGTAGTAACAGAATACCTTGCAAAAACAAAAACAAAAAAAACTAAAACAGAGATACTGTTCTTGGCAATAACTCTGTAATTTGTAAAGATAGATTTATGGTTTTTAGCTAAGGGGAGCTATCCTAATCGCCCCGGCGTCGGCGTCTGCGTCGGCGTTGGTGTCATACCTTGGTTAAGTTTTTCGTACCACCCTACTTTATTTCAAAACTATTAGAAGTATGGCTTTGAAACTTACTATACTCGTTAACCATCATAACCTCCATCTACAGACAAGAAAACATAACTCTGTCAAGCTTTTTGATATAATTATGGCCCTTTTTTACTTAGAAAGTGTAGTGAGCTTAGTTAAGTTTTTCGTACCACCTCACTTTATTTCAAAACCATTAGAGGTATTGCTTTGAAGCTAACTATACTTGTTTACCATCATGACATACATCAACAGACAAGAATACATAACTCTTTCAAGCCTTTTGACAGAATTATGCCCCTTTTTACTTAGAAAATACATTGAATATGGTTAAAATCAATTTATTGCCTTAACCCTTTGAGATATTGCTTTGAAACTTTGAATGCTTGTTTACATCATTACCCCCATCTGTAGGCAA
>JAUMHA010417797.1:0-10464 GCA_032359765.1 Saxidomus gigantea
TTGAGCACATGGAGAGGACACAGACTGAGACACCTCTTTCGGGGGCATTCGTCACTTGTGAGGGACAGCTCTTGTTTTTGAATTAATTTCCACTTAATTTGCAAGGTTATAATTATAATAATAATACAAATTTTGTTTTATGAAGGTAACATATAAGACATATAAAGAATTACAAAGTAGATCAAAACGTATCTTTTTTCCATATGGCCTTCAAAAAACAACAACAACAACAACAAAAAAACAACAACAAAAAACAATATTGATTACAACAACAACAACATTACAAGATTGAACAGTAGAAATCACTATAGGTACTGTGCTTTACTAATAAAACATGCTCTTTCTTTTAGTGGCAAGTGAAGTATGCACAGTGAACGATGATTGCACTGTAACAGCGTGTTCTTCTGGAGCAACACTTTTTTGTCAGCATCCAGACGGCGAAGGTGTAACAGCTAATGGAGGGCTGTGTACATGTTTAGATTCACCCGCAGGCGGTAAGAACTTATTTCGAAAATACAAAAATGTACATTTTATCTCTCTCCCCCCCCCCCCCCCGTCTTATTGCATTAATATCTTATTTTAAACATATGTTTCCATATATTTAATTCAACCATATACACTATCAGGATCGTATGAATTGTACATGAACACCAAAATCCATATAAGTAAAAATCTAGGCAAAAATCGATTGAAAATGCTAAATTGAAGCTGTATTTGAGGGCATTATATGAATATATATTACACATGTTTAAATAAATAAATTATGATTTAAAGAGATAGAATATTATACCAGAACGCTATATTCTAGGGACCAAACGCTACACACTAAACTACGAAATGTGCCGGTTAACATAATTTTACATTTTAAAAGGGGCACTCCCTACATCTAGCAGATTAAATTCTTGAAACATAGATTATGTGTTCAATAAACGTAAAATGATAAATGAATACAATTTCAAAGATGAGATGCTGCTGTGGCGAAAGATGCCTCATTTTACCACAATTAATCAATATAGAGGTTTTCTGAAATAAATCGCATCCACCCATTAAAGGGGCATGCCCTATAACTGACGTCAAACAAAATAACCCCCAAAACATAAATAATAGAATCTTTGGAAGCAAAATAACTTAACCTAAATAATCTAGTATGTAAAGTTGTTGTTGTACAATTAAAGGGTGGACGCGAATTATAACATAAATCCTCTATATTGATTAAAGTGATATTACCATTCAAAGTGACCATCAAAACTTTAAATAAAACATAAATCAGTGATGTATACTCCTAGAATAATAAACATTGCCATAGTTATAACCCACAAATAATGATCTGTATAAAAGTTTCATTCACATTGAATATAGAGGAAATCTGTAAAACTCTTTTTTGACTATCCTAGTCAAAAATAAAAAAATCCCCATATCTTAATTTGTGATTGACAATAACAGAAATAACATGGCAACACTTATTTTTTTACATGTTTTTAAAGGATCCACTGTGTTTTGAGCATCATTCTTAAATATAAACCAATGTGACCGTTTTGAAGGGTAATATAATTGTAACTATAATGCGGTAAAATGAAGCATTTTTTGCCTAGGTTCTTTTTTGAAATGAAATTGTATTAGTTATCATTTTACGTTCATTAAACAGATAATCTTTTTTTCGAGAATATACTTAGCTAGATGTATTGAGTGCATCTTTAAAGCGTTGTAAACGCTTTTGAAATTCCAATATAAACAATTATTAGCCTTCCATGAAATGTGGTATACGATCCGTAAATAGATATTGATATTTATATTTATAGATATTCCCAGTCATTATCGATAAAATCAGCGGTACCGTTTAGAATATAATGCAGTACCGTAAACCATTCAATTAACTATGTATAGTTGTTTTTGAATAATTAATAGGTGGGTGCGATTCATTACAAAAAGCCTCTTTATTGATTAATTGTGGTGAAATGAGGCATTTCTCGTCATAAGTTCTTCTATGACATTGTATTTATTTATCATTTTACGTTCATTGAACAGATTATCTTTGTTTCGAGAATAATCTGCTAGATGCAGGGAGTGCCCCTTTAACTTTTAATAATTATGCATTTTTGTCTGTTTTTCAGGCTGTACTGGTCCTTCAGATTGTTACGGAGATAAAGCTCCCAGTCTGAGCTGCAGTGATAACCTACGACACTGTTACGATGGCAACTGCATCTGTGACAGATTTCCAGGGGGCAAATAACGTAATATAATAATGATTTGACTGCTGTACTTTGGACAATAAAATAAATTAAATTGTTGCGTTTTATTTTCCTTCCGCTATGTCCTAAAAACTAGCACAAATTGCATATGTTGCTCGTTTACAGTTTCTGATGAAAATTATTTCTCCAAACTGATATACTGAAACATAAAATGTAAAAGAAATGACTCGAATAAAAAAAACAAAAGTTAAAGGGGCACTCCCTGCATCTAGCAGATAATATTTTCAAAACAATGATTATGTGTTCAATGAAAGTAAAATGATAAGCAAATACAATTTCAAAGAAAAGATCCTATGGCGAAAATGCCTCGCTTTAGGGTTAAGTTATGATACTTTCAAAGATTCTATTATTTATGTTTTGGAGGTTATTTCGTTCGACATTAGTTATAGGGTATGTCTCTTTAAAAAGATTATAGTATTTGTGTTTTGGTGGTTATTTCGTTTGGCATCAGTTATAGGGTATGTCCCTTTAATCAGTAATGACTGGGAATGTATAGCTGCAACTTTTAGTTATAATACTTCCAAAGATTCTATTATTTATGTTTTGGAGGTTAATACGTTTGGCATCAGTTATAGGGAGTGCCCCTTTAAAATTCACATAGCAATTACAGCAAAGCTGATGCCAATGTTAGTGCGCTTGGTCTGATTGGAAATTTACTGGAACCTTTTTGGTTTGAAGATTCTTCATTCTTTTCTTGCGATTGGAATGTTGAATCATCGTTCTTACAAGAATACTCAGAATTGCAAAGTTAATCACGAATAGCGATGCCACACCTTAGCAAACGCGAGAGACTCCAGGCGGTAGTAATGATGGCGTCTTTAACTTCCGTTGATGACGTTACACGGCCGTGAAACTGTCATAAGAATAAAAATTCACGTCAGTCAATGTTCGATTTCTACAAACTGAAGACATAACTGACAGGGAAAAGCCAGGGAGATGTTTTCGACTCCTTGTTTTTGTAATGCCAATTTTGAAAACGACTTATCCAAAACCTGACAATTTGACAGCCATAGGCTTCCCTTTTCGCCTACAAAGTAGATCGGCTTTAGCTTAAACGCGTGTGAACCGTGTTTGCGATCTCTGCTTAAAAATAGGTAAAGAGTCATTTCCGTTGCATATAATATACGTGAAAATATCCACCATTTACTATTCAAGTACTTATATGTGATGTACATTCACTGTAAACTCATGGGCATCTTTTCCGTACACGGTATGTTTACGTAACTGTGGTTACTTCCCTTTATATTGCAGTAACTTCGCTTGGTAAGCAATTGCATGTTGAACTTGAAGAAATCGTCAAACAATGCGTTTGAGTTTGCATTGCTAGTTTGACAATTAGCTAAAATGAATGTTAGTTTACATATCGTTTGCATAGCTTAGAAATATGCTAATATTGTGCTGGAAGTATTGGCGCGAACTTATCATGTGACCAAATCAAAGTTACTGTAGCGTAGCGTGACGTAGTAACAGGTGCGTGCAGTATTAAAAAAAAGACATTATCAATCAAATGCCAATAGCTAAATTTGCTTAGACTGTCGTATTTTGTACTTGAATATTATATTTAGAAAGATGTGCCCTAGAATGAACTTTTGGAATGCTATAACTTGTATAACTTTTAAACCACTCCGCACGCACGACTCGAGGGAATCCGGCATAAGGATTCAGGATCACATTAATATAATAACAACCCTATCATACTACACGTATTTAATTTACGTTCAGAAAATCGTTTCTAATTATTGTGCAGTTGTCGCAAAATAGCGAAAACTAGTATTTGTACAACGTGAACTCGTCTAAAAATAGGTCGGAGGACAGAAATATGAGCATTAAAGAAGCTCGCGACTGTGGTGTGTGATGCCCTAAATAAATACACTGTACTAGACAGTATTGGGAATTCGTACATTACATGTTATCAGTTTTACAATCCTATTTTAAACTTTGAAAAAATGCGCAGTAAAATGAGATATTTATAACAAAGTGTTACACAGCTTGTCCTTGGACTGTTTAAACTATTAATCCGTTTTGAAATTACCCGACGAGATTATTTCAAAATAATTACACACCTCAGTCTATTCACTAAATTGTTTTAGAATCCTCGTAGTCAATAGGAAAAATTGGAAAAGTAAGGTGAAAATCATTTTGCTTTCTTTCTTTCCATCTTTCTTTCTTTCTTTCTTTCTTTCTACATGCCTGTCTTTCTACATGTCTGTCTCTGCTTTCCTTCTTTCTTTCTTCCTTTCTTTCTTATAAATTGTTCCATAAGTCAATTGTTACTAAAAACTATTTTTATTTATTTTTTATTTATTACAATGTTCAACTTTAATTTAAGCAAATGTAAAACACGTTTGTACGAGGCTGATGAAATATTTTAAGTAAATACGTAACTATTCATGTACAATAGATACCATCTTGATTTGTCTGAATAATTTGAATCCACATGTTGGTACAGGGTATAAAACAAATGTCCCTAGCCTTAAAAGTACCAGTACATCTGTACCTCAAGATTAGGGGCTAAAGGGGGTAATCAGCACTTCCGGAGTTATAAACTTCACCCTTATTTGTATTGGATTATATTGAGGACTTTAGCGACATTTATTTTAAGTGTGTATTTCACATGTCTTACAGTTGGTAAATTAGGTAATAACTTTGTAAACACATCTGTGTAGAGCCGAAGTATAGAGGGAACAAAAGCAAAATTTGTTAAAAAGCTGATATTTTATTCGAACTTCTACATCTGACCGTCAATGTAAACATCAATGATTAACCCCGCCCTCTGTTTCAAATTATGAAGTAAACAGATTGTAATAAATATCCCAGATAATTATGTGTATTCTATTTATAGCTTGGTTTCGGTTTTTGAGGATTTTTTAGAATAAACCGGCGGACATACATAGGACATACTGCGTGTTTTTGAAATGTAAGTTTGTTTTTGAAATTATTTTATTTTGCTATAAATCAGTATTATTATTTTAAAAGGCAAATAGTATAAAAAATTTAGATGCTTGCTTTATAGACGAAATCACTAATTTTAAGTGTTGTTAAACTTAAATTTTAATTGTAGATTGTTTAATTAAATTATTGAGTCAAATTAATATTATTAGAAAAAAAATTACAACCTAAAAATTTCTAGATGTTAGATGTTTTTTTATTTCGCAAGTTTCAAACAATCCCGAAACCTATTCACTCGCTATTAGTGCATTAATTTTCACGAGAGAGGTTATCGGTATTTTAAGCGCAATTAACTTCGGGGCGGAGAAAAGTCGTGCTTTGAAAGTATTTGAAAAATAAATCTTTAGGTCGATGGAAGTCTCGAACCCGAATTAATGCAGCGGCAACAACAAGGACCGTCTAACATATTCTACAACTCTATCTACCGCTTGCGATATCACCACATTTTAGTTTTTGTTTTGTTTGATTTAATTTTATTTGTTTTGTAAAATAGTTGAATAACAAAGGACTGTCTCAAAAAGCAAAGAGCTTTTTTTTAAAAATAAAAAATAAAATAAAGCTTATAATAAAAAATTTGAAAAAAATATTCTTCTTTTTAGACCATATATGCGCACAATAAAATGATTCGTTGACTGTTTCAGTCCTTACAGATTTATACTTTCTAGACTATTTCATAGTTTTCGATCTGTATTTTCAAATGAAATTACAAAATAAAAACCGCTTGCATGTCTTTCGTACAAAAAATATTTGATCTCACTCCGAAAATGTTGAGATATAGGACGTTGATAAACTTCTATGCTCGATGAATTGTTAGATTAAAAGCGGTATTCATTTATTAAACAGCAGGGTATCAAATAAAACATTCGCTATAATCCAAATTGCTTTTCAAGTGCACGGAGGAAATCATTTCATTTCAAAATCAACAATCAGTTTTTTTTCAATATCTAATAGTATATTGAAAGATTGTAGGGCTGATTAATAACAGTGTAGAATGGCACAATTTTAATATTGTGTTAGTGTCGTACAATATAACATGCACCTGCCCCGACATTTACTTTCTTTCAAATCTTTTTTTTTCTTTTTTTTTTATATTTCATAATCTGTCCTTCAAAAACCTGTTAAAGATATCGTGCAAGCTCGGTATGAAATACACATTTAACACTTAACACAGTTAATTTTTGCATGGCTTAATAGTAGGCGAATGCTTCATGAACCTGAGGATACAAATACCTTGATCGTAGCGTTATTATATTTCCTATTTAAACTGACGCAGGAAAGTACTGATAGAGAATTTTTTTTTCTTTTATTGTTTACTGTCTCGCTTCTCGGGCGAATCTGCCAAGACCCCCCCCCCTCCCCACGGGACAGACGCAGATACATCTCTAGCTGGATAGGAAACATTGAAAAAAAATCAGAAATTTCTGATGATTATTATATCGTAGATTCTTTGAAACGTACAAAGTACTACTTATTCTCTTTTATTTCCCCGTGCATTTATTTAGTGCAATTCTTATTGTTGCCTTATTGTTCATTATTGTTGATCTTATAACTTCCTTCTTCAAACCCACTCTTTGTCATAGTTTTTACACAACACGTAATATCTCCGTAACTTTGTTTATCATAATTATCATTAAAAGGAAAGTTTTTTGTTCAAATACATACATGTATACGGAAGCCCAATAGTGCCACTTTGTTTGTTTTTTTTAATTGATTTTTTCAACATAACTAAGTTGAAAATTCAAGATAGAACTACCATGTAGGCCTATTGTATTTCGAATATTTTGTAATATACGGATAAAATACTAGGCTATGCGCGAACGGTAGTTTAAAAGTAGTACATTATATCTACAATGATGCGGAATGTACTTACGTTGTGAAATCGCTTTTAAATTATTGTTAAACGTATTTTCTAGTCTGTCTAGTTTTAAGGGATTATTCTTTATTAATTTTACCATTACTGTTAAAGCGCGGGTATTGAAGCCTTAAAAAGTGGCAATGAAAATGGTCGTGTGTGTGACTGAACATTTTTGTCCTAAAAAGAACTGGTAAAACTAGAAGCAACGGTTAGGAGTTAAGCCCCCTTACATTTCCCACAAACAGTATTTATATAGCACTCATGGTCCAATGTACAGTTCATTAAGGATAATGTGACAGTTACGCAGCTAAAATGTCCAATGATTTTTTGTAAATCCATGGTGATATCTTTATTTGCACGAATGAGCTTTGTACAATGGTCGTAAACTTTTGTGTACAGACATATCTATTACGTCACTCTCATATTATCCTTAATGAACAGTACGTTATGACCTAATATTTTGGCCAATATCTACTTTTGCGTTTAGTTTATACTAATTTATTTGAGCTCGATTGAGAAGAAAGCTTGTAGCAGCTTGTAGCTTAATGAGTCACTCTCGAGTCCGCTTCCTGGAAAAACCAGTACTGGTGTCATATGAGGAGGTACAGTCGTGACCCCAGTGTGTTTCGAACCCGCAACCTCCGGGATGACTTTTGCGTTGCTCAGTCAGCACTAACACGACGAAGTCATTGCGATAACTAGTTTATGTCCGACTACAAAGAAAGCTTCTGTGGCTCAATGAATTGCTCTCGCACGCTCATTCATCGCTGTTACACATTTACAGTAGGGTCTATGCAGGTTCATCCGGGAACAAATCCTAGAGTCGGCCGGGACAATACGTTATTCTTAAAACATTGTTATAACAATACATATACCGTTAGGGAGAATGAGGAACGTGTGGTTTCAGTGTCTTGCCAAAGGACACAACACGTCCTCCCGTTCCAGAGTCAAACGACCCGGCGGCTAGAATGACTGAAAGATTACTCATACATAGAAACGAGAACACAATGCATGCTATATGACAATTTAATATAATGGCAATAGAAGCGTGAAATTGATTATCAATTATTACGTAAAGCGACAAACAGACAGACAGACAGCAAAACCAATTATGCTCTACAAAGGGATCGTTTATGGAGCAATAATGACTTAATTTCTTTTATTCAGCTATAAAAACTCAACGAAGTCAATGTACCTAGACGTATGACCATTTGACTTCTTATGTAAATTTCTTGCCATATTGATATATTATGTTTGATGGTTTTAAAACAAATTTCTTTGCCAGGGTATTCTCGCTTTTCCCGGCGCTTCCATCTTTGAAGCAGTTCACGTCGAGCCGCTGCGATGACTGGGTGGACAGACTTAATCATGGCTACACGGCTCTACTCTTGCTAGTTTTTGCAATAATCGTCAGCACGGCGCACTTAGTTGGTGCCCCGATCAAATGCTGGGTACCAGCAGAGTTCGACGATGATGACGAGCACACCAATTCGTTTGAACATTATATACATAACTACTGTTGGATCAAAAACACGTACCACATACCGATGCTTGACGCAATACCTTCAGACATACAGCGACGTCAGGTACAGTAGAAACAATTTAACAGCTATGCCATTGAATATGGAGTTACTAATCGTATATTTTGTGTTAAAATACCGTTTGTACTATAACAATGTCGGCTATTTAAGGCAAATGGCAGCTTGTTCCATGTGACCCTTCTCAATATGTTCTGGTACATGTAGATATTTCTGAATCTATGTATAATTCATGAGAAACAAACTCACAAAAAAAAAGCAAAAGAGTGTACAGTAGAACAGTCAATGACCGATTTAGCTAGTGGTGAGTAGTTAAAAAATTGATCAGTTGCAAGTCCGATATACATGTACCTTTAATTTCCTCATTCGTAAAAGTTTAAAACTTCCCCGTTCATTGAAAGCTTTTGCTTCTATTACATGTTAAATACAGCATTTTATTCCTTGTCATATACTTTCATATACAGGAGGAAGAAATCACCTATTACCAATGGGTTCCTCTTATATTACTTCTTCAAGCGTTTTTATTTAAACTTCCGTACATAATCTGGAAACTGGCCCACGTCACTTCCGGTCTGAAGCTGAGCAATCTGTGTAAAACTGCAGAACTGACGCAGTGTTCATCGCCAGACAATCGACAAGGAGCTATAGAAGAACTCGCTTTTGATATTGACAAATGGATTAGAAACCGGCAGCGATATAAGAATACAGTTCTGGTTAGAGTAAAAGCACGGGTTTCCCGAGTGTTTTGTTTCTACTGCAATAAAAGGGAAGGTACTTACCTGACAGCCCTGTATCTGTTCATCAAGGTCCTGTACGTTGGGAACGTGGTCGGGCAGATTTTTCTTCTGAATGCATTCATAACGACAGACAAAAGTATGTACGGGCTAGAATGGCTCCGCACCTTTGGAGATGGGTCTCGAATTACAGAAAGTCCAAGATTCCCTCGAGTTACCCTCTGCGACTTTCTAATTAGACAAATGAACAATGTGCAAAGGTAATTATCAAATCTTTTGCATTTCTTTTTTAAATTTCAGCGCATCGGCTTTTTTGGATCATGGCCAAATACGCATACGTTACTCTCACGAACTGCGTAAATCTGTCGAACATAGAAAATGACAACTCGTGCGCAGGCATGTTATATAATTACACCAGTCAGCTATCTTTTGTCTGGCGATTTAAAATGATTTCAATAAGGATAGTAGACTCTAATAACATTTACCACTTAACGTCCTTATTATAATCTCATATTACATTGTACGTACAGTGGTAGATAAATTATGTCATTGGACTAAATCATAGAAATCTAATACCAGTACTTTTATTGTATTGAACCTTTTTATACAAAGTTAAAAGCAAGTAGACTACACAATAAACATTCAAACATGTCACACAAAATGGACGGAAATAATTATTCGTTATTATAAAGGAATTGAAAGCGCAGTTTGTTTTTCTTAACCTATACTTTATATCAGCTCAAGCGTTGTTTATCGGCTAATAATGAACATTTTTGAAATCTAAAATGTTTTGATAAATTACGAAAGCCTGTAATGAATTTTCTTATTCTTTTCAGATACACAGTGCAGTGCGTGTTACCAATTAATTTATTCAACGAGAAAATATTTCTGTTCTTATGGTTTTGGTTCTGCCTCGTTGCTGCACTCAGCGGATACAACCTAATGAGGGTATAAAGCTACTAAATTTACATTCAACTTTGGAATCGCACAAGAGCTACTTCTGCATTTGTTGTTTTAGCCTGAAGCCATATATCTTGTTAGTTATCAAAAACGGTTTCGGCAATGTCTGGTTGTCTTTAAAACAAACAAGAGTTGTCCCCAACAAGTGACGAATGCCCCCCCCCCCCCGCCGGTGGTGG
>JAUMHA010417808.1:0-10463 GCA_032359765.1 Saxidomus gigantea
GGGGGGGGGGGGGCGGAAGAGGGAGAGGGAGGTGAATTGATTTGAACATGAGCCCTTGTATTATAGCCAATGATAGTCAGGTGAGCGATATAGGGCCATGATGGCCCTCTTGTTTTGTATTTATATTTTATACAGATGAAGTGAATGTTGCGGCAATGACATTTGAAAGTTACGCAGAATATGTCGGAGAACAGTTTCGAACTATAGATCCAACTTTATGTTCAAAGATTACCTCAGCTATTGTCGAGGAAGCAATTCAAATGGAAACGTATGTGGAAATGACTGCAGAGGAGCTGAAAGAAGTTTTTGGTCACTACATTCAACCCACAGGCTACAAATTTGGTATCAAGAAACAATTTCACCTTTTGCAATCGACGATCAAAAAACAAATAAAAACACCAACTATGAAAGTTGAAGGGGTATTAAGGCAGTTCGACAAGCCGTATCTACACAAACAATACAAGAAGTGTGAAGTACTCTACAGATTGGGTGATGAACAAGACACACCAGTCCACGAATTCGTTCAGCCACGGTCATGTAAGCTTACCAAGCATTTTCTTTTAAAGTATATCATGCGATTCATCACGGCATGTTTAAATGCAAGACGAAATGGAACAATTCACTTTGGTATCAAAAGAACTGGTCGAAATAAAGGAGATATTGTTGGAGTAAAGTGCACAGAAACACTACTATTGTCAGTCGACGAAGTAATAGAAAGCGGCATTACAAGATGCTTTCATCATCTGACAAGGAACTTACGCAGAAGTATAATTAGATGTACAAGGCCAGCGCATACCATACAGATTTTAGACCAGAGTAAAGTGGTTGTAGAAATAGACATCGTGCCATTTGATAGGCACTTAGGAGATTCATTCTTCTCGACACGGTTTCCTCCAAATGGCCCACAACAGGAGATGTTCTTCTTGTTTGAGCGTAATGATATCGTTTCAATAGATAAAGAGAGAGAAGAAGCAGTCAAAGTAGAACTTAAGGATGCTATTTTGGAAAGGCAAAGACTAGATACGGAAATATTGAGAAACTACCGCTCGGCAGCAGACCTGGTTCAGCGTTTAACCGATGAATTAACAAGAGGCGCTGATTATATAACTGATGTATTCTATCCAATTATATGTGTCGGAAAGTTTGAGGCAACACATGTTATCGACTTTGATGGTTTGCAGGATGCATTTCAGAATTCAGTGGCTGTGTTTGATTTTGGGTCCTCGGCAGTTTTACGACAGGGAATGGAGGATGGAAGTCCTATATTTACTGTTAAAACGGCTGATGACTTCGATATTGACGACAAACTGATCATGTTTTCGGATAAAGACAAGCCATGGGTATACTGTAATGGTAATGAACATCTCGGCATGGAAGTGATGGATGCAGATTCCTGGACAGATCGAAGGATGATTCCGCTTGAAAACGTTCTACGTTACATTAAGAAAAAATTGCCGCCGCTTCATGCTAAAGTCATATTTCTTGTCTTTGAGGAACCTGGAATAAAAGAACCTATGGTTGAATTTGCGCGTGAGGCTTTCATTAGAATTTTCAAACATCAATGTATAATAATAGGTGAATCAACCGAAGTTTTAGAAGCATATGAGAATGAAATAGCTAGGAAACTAGGAAATGAAAAGGTGAGCAATTTGTTATTTTCTGGTTTAAGCTGGTTTGATATTTGTAAGGTTTTTAGAAAAACCTTTAAGGAGAGTTCAGATGGTGTATGTAAAGTCCCCAATTCATCAGGAACGTACGAAGAGTTGACACAGAAAGAAAAATAAAAATGGAAAGACATTGACATTTTAAGTATGGAAGAATGTTTCAACGAGGAGAAATGTATGAAACCAGAAGAGCTTAAAATTAAGCAAAAGGAAGAAGAAACTAAGTTTTACCAAGGAAAGAAAGCTTCATGGTGGAACTTTTACTACGGGCATCACGGAGAAAGAGATCTTTTCAGCAAGCTTAGAACTTTGATTGAAAACAAGCTGACTGGAACAGATGGTAAAATGTTGGTTCAATCTGTAGAGGTACGACATGAGCCTGGAGCTGGTGGCAGCATATTGGGAAGACACTTAATATGGCATTTCAGTCAAACGCGATGCATTAGTAAACCATACAGATGTTGTGTTGTGAAACAAATAACGGAGAATACCGTCCAGGAAATAGAAAACTTCCGAAAATACAAAGACAGTAGACCAAGGCCAGTCATTATACTTCTCGACGATCAACCGGACGGAAATATGTTTTTCCAAAAAGGCTTGTATCAGCTTGCGTATAAGACGGCATCACGAGGGGAGTTATTTGGTATTGTTATTAATGTTTCCCGCGTTTCTTTAGCAAACAACCCAGTGGAGGAGGCACAAAATGGTAAGATAGTAGTCAAGAATACCTTAAAACATCGCTTGACGGACAGAGAGGTACAATGGTTCGAAAGGAAGTACAAAGAACTAGAAGATGCAGATGTTGACGTCAGCACGTTAATTGCTTTCAATGTCATGAGAAAATCTTTCGATAAAGAGTACATAAAATCGACAGTTGACACGATTATGGAAGCGATACCACAAAGCGATCTTGATGTTTTAAAAATTTTATCGTTATTTGGCACATATGAGACGAGCATACTTGTTCCAATTAGTATATTTGATTCTCTTGTTGGTTTCAATCTGATACAAGTGAAAACAAGATCAAAACGTGGCAAAGTCGGCGAAGGAACGCCATTTGGAATACATGGAAGAAGAGTTACTAAGTTAAACCAACCTCCAGAAATTTTTAACTCACATTGTTTGAGTCTGTTTGCATGCAGAGCTGGCTATGAGATGAGAAACAGGGGTTTGCGTGTCATATCGCAACCTCTTGCTGAGATAATTTTGCAGTATATCCGCAACAAACATAATCTGAGTCTTGAAGATATTGTCATGTTTGTACTGGAGCACACCCAGTATCATAGTTTACAAGAAAACGATGAGTCCAAGCGTTTTGTTGAAGTTGTGTGTTCTTTGTTCAAGACTCGAGAAGACACGGGAAAAGGAAAAGATGGTGTAAAAGACAAATTTTCACGCCTCATATGTGCATTCCTTGATCAACAAATTGCACAAACGCTAGAAGACGGAAGGGACAGTGTTGTTAGAGTCATGGAAAAATGCATTTCAATTACCGATAACGCGTTTGTTGGTCAACAGTTAGCTAGGTTCTTTATTATCCATAAAAAGGATTTTGACGCTGGTGAGCAGGCTATTTGTACTTCCATTGCTCTCTGCCAAAACAATTCGTATTTACTGGACACCTATGGGCAGGTATTTAAGACAAAAATTGAATTTATCAAAGAAACGAAATGTCAACGGGTCAATAAAATGGCTGATGAAGTAGCAAATGAAGTAGTTGATTTAGCGTTTAGAGCCATGGACAAATTCATTGAAGGTCAGGTGACGACTCAAGAATACGAAAAAGACAAATGCAACTTGAGTTGCTACCATATGGAAGTCAGGACGTTAGTCGGACTACTGGAAATGATGGAATTTTTTGAGTGCTATACAAACGAGGAAGATCTGGTTAATGTTTTGACAAACCAAAAGGACGTGTGTGTGTCATTTTTGTCGGTACTCGATGAAAATGGGAGAATTTCTGAGATCATAAACAATGGCAAGAGACAACTCCATGCTGACTACGCACTACGGTTTGTGGAAGAACGGGAGTATCAGGTGAAAAAGGTTTACACTATCTATACCGAGGAGGATGTCCTGTTACTGAGCCTCAGGGAGCGATACGAGCGATTTTATCGTAGTCACGGTTTAAAATACCAGTTAAAGTTTGGATACGGACTAAAGCCGTTAATGAGAGCGTATGATGCGAAAGATTCGAAGGCGAAAGATCTAGTAGAAAAGAGATTTCGAGATGCTGAAAGAAACCTTCAAAACCATGAGCGATTACGATCACTTGAGTATGCAGACACCAGGGATCTTTTGTTTTTCTTGGGATTCAAATTTATGGAACTTGTAAGAAATGACGCAACGCTAGATGCAAACCTCTACCGTCGATTGCTGAGATATTCTTCAAAATTGCTTGATACACAAAGGCAGACAGACATAAAAAGGCCTTATCTAGAAGCATATTTGTTTTACTCCATTTTTCATTGGCCTCGCAGAAACAGATATGAATTTACAAGTTTGTCGTCACCAAGCACATACATAAGTATGATGGAAGAATGGGACAAATCATACCAGAAAAACAATCATATCACGAACCATGAACAACTAAAGAACAACAGGGGTAAAAATTATTTTGCGCTGAGTAAAGATAGTCTTGGTGTAATCGACCTGTATGAAATTGAACTGGAGTGGCGAGAAAAGAAAGAGAAGGAAGAAGGAAGATCACGCATACATGTCTATAAAGATTATTTCTGGAGGGAAAAATTTGTTGTAGATCGGATAAAGAGACTGACGGGAACTCTAAATGACTCCGGCACAATTATAAGACATATTGTAAGTATCTTTCTGGAAAAAAACAAGTAAGAATGTTTCAAATAAAGTGCTAAGTGTTTTTTCTAAATAGGTTTGATCACATTGATATTATTTACGACGTAATTCCATATGGGCTCATTTGTTTGTTGTGTCATGCTTCAGACAAATTTCCAACAGTTGTTACGTGTGTGTAAGTGTTTAAAAGTACGACCAGTTGATTTTGAAACAATCAGAAGAGAGTCAATGGTATAACTTTAGTCTTACAGCTTAACTAGAATAATATGAACTAAATAAAAACACCAAGTCTTCTTGTATCATGTAAAAAATATTTTGCATCAAACTCTTTCATCAATACAAAAACGTTTCAGGCGAAGTATCCGAATGGTGATTTCCCGTTCAAAATACGGGCATTTAATCCTTCTGAAGAGCTGCGAAACAGGAAAGTGACGTTTGTTCTGGGATTCACATGGTGTGGCTTAAGGGCGTTTGATGTCATTGAAGACTGTAAGAAAAAGTATCTTTTTATGTGCCCGAAGGGACGTATTATATTATGGCGCTCGTCGTCCGTCCTCCGACCGTGCGTTGTCAGTCCGTCCGTTAGTGATTTCTATCCGGAGCCATATCGACCACATTCGTAAAGTATTTTCAATCCAACTTTGTTGAATTGTTTATTACAAGAAAGAGCTGATGCCCCTTGAGTTCCTTTTGAATTGCTTTAGAAACACAGGAGTAATGGATCTTTGAAAATTTAATGCAAAATTACCATATAAGTTGTTGCCAAGGTAAAATTGCCATATTTATGTCCGGACAGTATCTATTACATGGGTAATTCAGTTTCAATTGTACTTTGTGAAAATATTTATTGCTGTATAGAGTTAATTCCCAATGAGGCTAAGTTGAATTACTTCAGAAACACAGAAGTTATGGCCCTTTGAAAATTAAGTGCAAAATTGGGGAGGGAGTAGGATTGCACCCCCAGGATTTTTCAAATGTTTGTTAACTTTTCTTTTACCCGATATGTTCTGGGTGCAGCAAGATTCCACGTTACTTAAAAGCATATTCTTCGGGCGTATATGGCTGCTTTCCTACTGACACCGATTGTTTAAGGTTACTTTTGAACATGCAATTTTTTTGGAAGCTAGTTAACAATTCGAATTTCAGTCTCAATCCCCATAACCAATTATGGAAATACAACGCTATTACTTTATTCAGATAATGTAAATTATTATTTTACACTAATTTTCCGTTTATAGACCTATTTATGTTTTTCAAGTAGTAGTTCACATTTATGTCTAGTTTTGCCCTTTCGTCTACAATTTTGGGTCTATGTGGTTTTCAGTAACATGAACATTGTAACGACCAAACAGAAATAATACATATTAACATTTTGCACAATATCATTTTCAAGATTTTGTTAGCCTGGTTATTGCTGCTTAAACAGATAAAAAATATACGTTTGTGAAATTATTGATTTTATTAGCCTTTAGCTACTCTTTCACAAGTTATGACACAATCTTACATCGATTCTAACCAAGTTATGTAGTTCCCCCAAACTCTATCTATACATATATATCCTACCATAGTTTACAACAGAGGAACATGTTTCTTATGCAAGTAAAAGAAACAGTAGGTTTTGAGAAGTTCTATATTATTAATATCATGTATCGTTAATGCTGTGCCTTTGATTTTGTTTCGAGAGTCACATTTGTAACATGAAACGTAATTTTTACAAGATATCTTGGGATTTTATACAATGCTTTGTGTTTTACATCAACTTTAGAGCACACAATACAGGTATATTGCAGAAAAGCTATGCCAGTATCGGTGATAGGAAGCTTGCTTTGTTTCCTGTGATTCCTTATTACATTATAGTTGTTTTTGAAAGCGCATGTTTCCCTTGATATGCGTCCGGTATTGTCTATTCTATTTAGTGCGATTTCAAAATTACGAGAGCTGCGAAATGAAAAATTCGTTTTTGTTAACATGCGCATTATCAGTAAAACAGTTCTAAGTATATATAAGATATAAATATCAATATTTTAATTTAATTACGTTACATGCTAGCTGAAGATTTTCACAGCAGTGGAGAAGAGGATAAAATTCAAGAAGTTCAAGAGAGGACAATTAATGTGACACCAAGAGAGATAGATTATTCAGGATACCAACGCAACAGCTCAACATATGGTCTGTACATTATGCATATTAATTACATTTAAAATCTTTGATACAAAAGTATCACAGCGGGTCTTAGAACAGTTTCTCGACTTGATAAGTTAAAGCCAAGTTCCCATTCATTGTTATGCCTCCGTAGGTGGGCATATTAAAATCGCACCGTCAGTCTGTCTGTCCGTCCTTACATTTTTTCGTGTCCGGGGTGTACCTTTGTCATGCATTGAAGGATTTAAAAATAACTTGGCACAAATGTTCAGCACATAGGGACGATGTGTCGCTTGCAAGACCCACGTCCCTACCTCAAAGGTCCAGGTCACACTTCAAGTTTGAAGGTAATGGAATCCTGTATGGCACAATTGTTGAGCACATAGAGAGGACACACACTGAAAGAAACCTCTTTGGGGGCATTTGTCGCTGATGAGGGACAGCTCTTGTTAATTTTCTTTTTCTTTTCAAGAGACAGCTTCCTATTTTTTGTAATATGAGCAAAAATGTTCCACATATTACAACTTTTATCTTAAAGAAACTTTATATTTCTTTAAAAGCAATGATTATTATTGTTGACACCAACACCACTTTTTTGCTGAAAAAGAAATTGTAACAGATGAGACAAGTCAATTGTTGATGCCTGGCATCAAGACGAAACAAATTCAGTAAACATAAAACACTTGTGTATTGGTTAGTATGTTTAGGCAATATATACAACCTTCACGCTACTCCCAGCAGTCAAGTTAATATATGACCGTTGTCGCCCAAAAATGGGCCTTCGGACATTTGTTACATTATTCGACAAAAATTTATTACAAACAACATTATATTAACATTTTTGTTACCCTCTTTAAATGCAAAACCAATGTTAAAAACTGATAGCCACTCTATTTTCCTGCACATAAAAATACTATTTGCTTCAAAGACCATTGCTATGGCAACAGTGATTCGAAATGATTCTTTTTTATTATTTTGATGATACCCTATGAAAAAAGCATATCATGGAAAGAGGACATGAAATATTTCACCAGATATGATATATATCGAAAGAGGATATAATTTTGCAACCAAAATGATGCTGTTAGATAATGATTATCGCAATAATTTAATTCCCATGTAAATTGAAGTGAGTTTTGACGTCAAATTGTGGTATGTGACGTCCTTTTTAGAGTGAACAATGACAACTCAGGTTAACTTTTCAGAGTGTTCCAATTTTGTATCTACTGGACGTAGGTAACTGAAATTTTCCCATATTGATAGTGAAATATTGTGCGTTCAAAATATGCAAGAATGCTTGTTTCAAAGTATTTTGTCCGAAGGCACATTTTCCCGTGTCGCTGGTCATATTGTTTGTGTTCAGTGACTGTACAATGTGACTGTGCATACACGTTTTAAAACTAGAGTCATGGTAACATAATGGATCAACTTTACTGGAAGATTACGGCATGTTTGACCAGTACCGGTGTTTTATACTTGTCGAACAATAAAAAATGTTCACTACTTTCTAAACGTTTTACGGAGACGTGTTAAATACGATTTTTTGAATGAAAAAGAAATGGCATAAACCTTTTGACATTTTAAAGCTACACATTGAACAGTGATGTTAACCAATTCTTTATCTAGGCGATTTTCATTAATTTCATTATATTTGTGCAAAGAACTTTCTACTACTTCTGCCCTTTTTACCGAAACCGGTATTTTATACTGGCCGAACTATAAAATTGTTCACTTCTTTCTACGTATTAGATAATTTGAAGTTTATCCTGAATAAAAAATCAAAGCATCAACCTTTTGATATTTTAAAGCTTTACATTAAACAGCGATGTTATCGCTTTCCTAAGCTTAAAAGCTTAGGCAATTTTCATTCATTTCCTTATATTTGTGCAAAGAACTATTCACTACTTCACTTACATAAACTTTTTCCAAACGCATAATAAAACAACTGCAGCAAAACAGTGGGTAGATAATAACGTGTGAATATTATCTGTATTATAACTGTATATTCGTCTGATATTGTTGAACAATCAACGGGTGCCGTTTTATCCGAAATTAAAAACACATTTAAGTATGGAACTGAAGAGGTTATAGGAAGATTTTAGGTGTTGAAATAGAGTATAAAATGCAATTTTGAGTCTTTAGATGACATCCATACTTCATACGTTTAGTAGCAGAGTAAACTTTGACTGTGCCTGGGTGACCACCCTGACTATTCTGCCTCCAGATGAACTTCGGATCTTTTTAAATGCAATCTGCTTACACTTGCAGTGCAAAACTGTTTGCAGTTCGTGTAGAGGGTTGCTGTTATGATTTACAGAATTTTTACCTTCGTTTAATTGAAGATAATTTCATGATACAATTTGTTAAGTCACTATATAACTTCCAGGGAGTGCTTAACTTTTTTCTAGGTGTATATTCTAATTTTACTGGTTAAAGGTTGTACACAATTTCTTTGAACATAGCAATAACAATAGAAATAAAGACTTTTATTTACATCATTAAGGTGTTTAAATGTTCATTACTGTACAAAATTAATCTTTTTCAGAAAATGCTACGAAGTACATGTACCATGAGTCACGCTCCCACAACGAAAGTATGTTAGCATCAAAAGGGATTGAATCAAGCAACGCTGAATCACAAGTAGTAGACATAATTCATCCAAAGAAACTTCCGCACAAAACAGGTTTACATTTTAGAATAAATGATCTTTAAAAGAAAATGAGTTGTACTGGTATCCTTATCATAATAATTATTGTTAAGACGAATTACTTAAAAAGATATATGTTATACTCATTCAAGATAATATGAGAATTTACAATCGTATTACTTTATAATTGGCTTTGCATGTTATAGGAGGTGCGATGCCCGAGACCCCAGAGCTACCTTCAAAAATTCATATTCAATCCGTTCAAACTGAAGACGTATGCCACCATAGTCAAACGCCGCAATCCATGACCCAAGAGCCTGCCAGAAATCTACGCTATGAGCAGATTCACAAAACTGGTATCACAAATTTGCCAATTAATGTCGATGAAAAAACACGAATTTTATTATTGTACATATAATTGTCATTACTGTTGTAAACATATTTTTTAAAGGAAAACAAGAAATGAAACTATTCAAGGCAGTTTACCTTTAGGGTGTTATCTTAACAAACATTACAACCTAATGATATATTGCCTTATATGTGAATGATCTCCCTTTATTAGCTCGACTTTTCGAAGAAAAGGGGGAGCCATTCTACTCGATTCGGCGTCGGAGTCGGCGTCACACCTTGGTTAAGTTTTCGTACCACCCCACTTTATTTCAAAACCATTAGAGGTATTGCTTTGAAACTTACCATACTTGTTTATCATTATTACCTCCATCAACAGACAAGAGTACATAACTCTGTCAAGGTTTTTGACAGAATATGCCCCTTTTTCACTTAGAAAACACACTGAATATGGGTAAAATCCACTTATTGACTTAACCCTTTGAGATATTGCCATAAAACTTTGAATGCTTGTTAACATCGTTACCCCCATCTGTACACAAGAGAATGTAACTCTGTCAAGGATTAAAAAAAAATTAAGGCTCTTTATCGACTTAGAACCTTAAGTTTTTCGTACCAGTCCACTTTTTGACTAAACTGTTTGAGATATTACTTTGAAAGTTAGAATACTTATTTACCATCTTGATTCTCAAATACAGACAGGAAAAGGTAACTCTGTCAAGGATTTTATTTGAATTATGGCCCTTTTCGACTTTTCATTCAAATTTCAAAATTTTCATTCTTGTCCACTTGTTGACTTTTCCATTTGAGATATTACTTTGAAAGTTGGAATACTTATGTACCATTATGAC
>JAUMHA010417819.1:0-10462 GCA_032359765.1 Saxidomus gigantea
TACACAGTTACTCTATCGTAAGTATACTTGTCCTAGTTCTAAGTTATATTGAGTGCAAATAATATTATGGCGTGATGTTATTCCATATACTGTATATAACACAAGAAATATTCGTTTAAATTGTTAGATCTTCATTCCGTGTCTCTTAACAGCATTTTGCATGCGCGGAAGGCTTATTTTAGAATTATATTGCTGTCAGGAAATGACCATTTTACAACTTGGTAAGCAAAGCTGTTTAAATCACAGGCAAAGTTTTCGCCTAAAAAACGTAAGAAACGTGAGTTATATTTAGTCACTTCTCTTATTGACAGATTGACATATAAATATACCTTTAGTTACTAATTGGGTTATTTTTCAATTTTTGACCAGAATAGTAAAAAAAGAAGATTTTAATGGTTTTAACCTTTATTGTGTAAAATAAAACTATATTGCAGTAATACGGATTCATAAATTTGGGTTGTAAAATTGAAAAAAGATCAAATTCAAAGTAGTAGAACATTCAATATTTTTGTTTCATTTTTATTGATCACTTTGAAAAGTAAATAAAACATAAATCTTAAATACATTGTAGTTTGTAGCAATTAAACATTGCGATTTGCAAAATTGTATTGGCCTTAACACAACTCTCATAAAAATACATTGTTAATGTAAAAAAGTTACATTGATGTTAGATTGAAGCAGTCTTATTGTAAATAAAATCATTTAGCATCAGCTACCTACGTATCTTTGGTTTGTTTCAAATCTGTTTTATTACCATCTGCAGCGTGACAGATTCATCGTCACTGCAACGGTCTTCCACTGCCACTGTGACCGTGTACATAAATAACATAAATGACGAACCTCCTCAGTTTACTTCACCAACCGAGCTGGAAATACGGGAGGACCAAGCTATTGGTATGATTATGTTTTGTATGTGTTTAGTTTCGAATTTAACCGTTGTCAAAAACGACTGGCACTCTTTATTAGACTTGAAAAATGGTTATGTATACATTGTGAAACTGAATGCTGTCCATATAGATATAAGAGAAGAATTGCCAGATTATTTCGAAGCTTGTATACTGTTAATTGGGTACTATCCGCAGTTGTTTAATTTTCGCTATTTTCACAAATTTCCCACTACGCTAAATTTAAAATATCGCGAAAGATTCATTTAACATAGATTTACTGTTAGAGAATTCTCCTTTTGCGAAAATCCGCGTCACTCGAAAAATACCCAATATACAGTAGTGGTGTAGGATGCTAGACTATTATATCTTCTCTTTTTAAGTTCAGTAAAATCATTTCTTGTTTCATTTTTTTCTGACAAATACTAAGTAATATATGATTACATAAATATTAATGTATAATGTCTCTAAAAAGACAAGAAACACAGCAAAGATAAATGTAGCAACACACTCCTCGACGTTTTCAATATATCGTTAGACTTACTTTTATGTATTTTTAACATAGATGTCCCTGTTTACGTTGCCATGACGACTGATCCAGATTCTTCTTCTGCAGAAGTGGCGTTCTCGATCATAGGTAACTTAAGACTTTTGTCTATGTTCAGTTCTCTCAGATACATCAGCGCTAAAGTGTTTGACAATGCAGTGAAGCAGTCTTAAACATTCTCTATTGTACCTGCTGTTGATGTAAAATACGTAGTGTTTTAGGACGTTACGTCAGCTTTTGTTTAGGACGCACATATTTCTGAAAATTATTTCTGCAGAAAAAGCCAGTAAAACGGTTTACGGAACTAAACAGAAAAGCATTAAAACATCATGGAAATGAAAAATTGTGGTTTTGATGTATTAGCATACCGTTTATTAGATTGCCTTTATCAGACAGGAATGTTGTTTTAATATACACATGTACTAGTACCGATGTTCAGTGAAAAGAAGATGGAAATACAGACAATATATTGGACATTGACTTTGTAAACGAAATGTTGTTTTGATATATTGATGAATCTTGAATTGCAGGTGGAAATACAGACGATGTATTTGACATTGACTCTATGAGTGGGAACCTGACACTAGCTCATCAGCTAACTTCAAACAGTAGTTTGACATACAATCTTGTTATCCAAGCCAATGACACAGCCAATACAGCGAATCTAACACTTGACATCAGTGTAGTAACGGGTAGGTTGCGCAATGCTCATCATCGTTATAGCTGTTTGCAGCTAACCACTTATTTTGTTGATGCTTATCATTCGATATGTCAGTTTCTTAAACAAATCACAAATCAGATCTTCCAAGTTTAAAGTGATTATAGAACATCTACAAAATCTGAAACCTTAAACTGTGTTAGAAGAAGATGAATATTGTTGATATACATTTTAATGGATAACATTTAAGAATTAAAAGAATTGATAGTGTAACAAATATTAACGATAAACAAAATGAATTGAGCAATGCTTTGTTTGAATGAAATTCTTAAATACAATGACTTCAAAAGATAAAGGGCTTAATTATTGTTCCCTTAACGTCACAGATACGCTTTTTATACGTCGTATATTTTTAGGCTTAATAATGGTTTTTAAAATCGTTCGTTAACATTATATATATCATTGTATTTTTATAATCTGAATATTATCGACCAGCTATGTGGGGGACACATTTTGGATGGCAAAACTTTGTCTGAAGTGTCAAAAAGTAAATGATATAAATATATAATTTCAGCACCTGTGTTTGCATTTCCTGACATGGTAACAATCAGTGAGAACACTGATACTTCCGGAGTTTATGAAGTTTTGGTACTCAACGCTACAGATCGGGACGGTGATGTCAATTTCACATACGGACTTGTATCTCAAAGTGATGCGGATACTTTCGCTATAAACGGGGATGGGAAACTTATTACCACGGCGTCGTTCGATTTCGAAAACAAAACCAGTTTTAATGTTACTCTTAAGTAAGTATACTTCTTTCTTTGTCTGCACTTTTACTTTTCATACACCAGAACTACTGTATGTCTTACTGTATTTGATAAAACCCAATATGGTGATATTAAAAGAATATGTGATGCACGTAGTAGTGGTATTAGATTTAGTTTGAACCGGTTATCAATTATATCGACTTTATAAATAGCGTAAAACTGCGAACATTTGTGCATCATGTTCGTACTAAAGCATCATCTAAGCAAATTAATTGCACGTCTTTCACATGTCAAAGTGTATATTGCATGTCGATACAGAAGATTTATTCGATAAATAGTTAGTTGTGACAATGAATTTATATTTCTAGCAGACACTCATGTTTTAACATCTGTTTTACTCGTATAGTGTAACAGACGATTCGACGTTTAAAATGTCAAGTGAAGAAACTTTGGTGATTTATATAACGGATGAAAACGACAATGCACCTGAATTTCAGTCAAACAGCTCTGTAGAAATTTCAGAATTTACAGAGGGAGGTAAGTGTACTTTTAATTCATTATTTCATTCTCTTTCCGCCTGTATGATATGGACCGTCCCAGTGTTTTTTTTTATAGAATACCCATGTCTATTGTCCAGGGATTATTTACCAGGCCAGCCATTGGACATGTTAAGTCTCAGTGCGGCCGTCGGATAATTCAGGGAACTAATTTTAACATTATTGTAAACACTGGAACCGTCCATTGGAGTCAAAAACGAGGTCACTTGATCAAATCATAGAAAAAGCGTGTGGACTCCACTTTTGGTCAATGCGGAACTTGGTCTCTTAAGGGCCAAACCCTAAGACGCCAGGTCCACTCATGATATTATTTTTAAACACTCTACAGGAAATTTGACACTTAGTCAACTTGATAATAAGTCAGAATGTTTACCGTGATGAGCCCTTGGTCAAGATCAAACCCGGGTAACTGTGGGTGAAAATTAGTTCACCAGATACTTTGATCTTGACCTTTGACATAATGTTTTGTTTAAAACTATAGTAATGAAATTTGTACTGTGTGTACAGTTTAGTAAGCAGGTTTCAAAATTGTCATCGGCTTACATTGATAACAACCTTTGACCTTCTTTCTTGTCTATTGGAGGAATGGTATTCAGGTGAGCAATATCCGATTGGTCATTACATTTGTATGACCCTCTTTTAATATATGATAAAGAACAAACGCAACTCATTTCGGGTAAAGATACCTTGCACACGAATATTGAATAAAAGTAGATCAATACGGAAATAAGTAGTAATATCTAGTTGCCGGTTTCATTCATCGTTTTGGAAGATTGCAGAGTAGTGAACTGCTCTTCCGCACACGGTAGCTCTTCTGCCTCCTCTGAATGAAATACAATAGAACAGAGGCCTAAAAATTTGTGGGGGAGCATTCAAGATAAACATATGTACAACTAGATTCATTTGTCAGTTTTTTGTAGACTGGAAACAATTTACACGCTGTGTATGATCCATGATCAGTTCTTCTGAACTTCCGGAAGAAGGAGTCAAATTTTAAGCTGAATCAAACATGTTTCATTTTGAAGAGCATTTACCTTTTCTTTTAAACACTTTCTTTTCTAGGCCGAGGCAAATGATACTGGCTTCTACTACATTATTGTTGTTACAGTATTACACATATATTATTTCAATGTGTTTTAGGAGTTGTTTTGTACACTGCTGTCACCACAGATATTGATACTGAGTCAACTGTGACCTACGCAATAATCGGTACGTATGTGCATGTACTAAATATGTAAATTAAAACATACACACCAGTAGACAGAAAACAGTGAAATATTAATTTGTGATTGAAAACTACCTGTAGATAAACGCCGCTTAAGCTAGTCTTTGTTCGTACGTTCGATCCTGTAAGGCTCATTGTCTTGTCCCCAAGAACGAAAATGTTCATGACCGTCGTTACCACCGATTGGAGGAATATGTTTCTGTATTTCAAGGTTTAATGATATTCGAAAATAATTGACTACACTCTTTTACACTTCAGGTGGAAATGCAGACAACAAATTCAGTATGAATGAAACCAGTGGAGAAATAACGCTTCTGAATAGTTTACAGCCGGTCGGTACACTCGAATACGTCCTTGAACTTCAAGCTGACGATTCTGTGCAGACATCAACTCTCAACCTTACAGTTTCTGTTAAGACTGGTAAAATTAAATTTCAAATTGTATATGTCTGTTTATTGCTAACATGCGTTTTTTCGTTATTTAACCCATTTACACCTCGGCTCTTCTGACTTCCAGTTTGAGCAAGTCTATTTCTTTAAATAGGGGTGTTTAATAGAATGATGTCTAAAAAACTAAAATCCTGAGCAGACGACATTGTATTTGTCATCTATTTCGGAGTGTAGCTGTTTCGTGCGTTTGAAAAGGGACACTAGGTACGAATGGCTTAATGTATTTTCCGTAGTTTGTTTCGGATTTAGAATAGACATTTACAATTTCAAATCATTCACGGATGTTTCTTCGGTTGACAAAGAACGGTAGAGAAAAGGTTAAGGGAGAAGTAACAAAATATGATGTATGGTTTTTACAGCTCCAGAGTTTACTATCTCTCCCAATTTAACGATTCCGGAAGACATTGATACAATGGGTACAGTGAGTCTCTTGCCATTAGAGTCAAGTGATGAGGACGGAGACACTGGTGTGGTCTATGATATCGTTGCACAAAGTGTCGACGGTGTGTTTGGGATAAGTGATGACAATAAAAACCTTACCACAAATGCCACTTTTGATTACGAAACAACAACTGAGTATACCGTTATGTTGAGGTAATTGATCTTTCTTTGTATGTATCAGCTCACATGTGTATGATCTGCGTCATTATGTATACATTTTTCTATATCGTGCAATCATCCAAGTTTACAAGGATCTTTCATCATTCTAAAATTGCGAAAGAGAGTTTGACCCTTACTCTGCCTCACTAATGTATTGGATTTGTCTATTTTTCTATTCGTACAGTATCATTTAATTGTTGAAAGTGCCAATTGACAGTTTACTTATTGAATAGGAAACAGTCGCTACTTTAAAGTACATAAAATAGAAGGTTCTCCGATCCCCTCGTGATATGTAGAGGGAGCTACTATAATAACGAAACGTCATGTTTTAAGGTCTAGAAATAGTTTAATCCTGGCACTGACGCTGATAGGGTTTTGTGATTGGAAAAACCTAAAAGAATTGAATTTCATGAAAAGACTAAATGAAGCACAGTGTACAAATTATGTTTTTGTAATTTGTATCTGATCTTCAACTTTATTTCACAGACTAGCAAAAACTATTATGTAAACTTTATTATACACTGTATTGTCTGGACATATAATTCCTCAGTAGTATGATAAGAGATATTATTTTACATCTTGTAAGGTTCACTGTCTTTAATTGTAACGTTAACTGAATTCAGAAAATCACTTCTCGCTGTATATGAAACGATAAAACTTTTACCATCATGTACTTTCTATCAGGGCAACAGATGACTCGGCATTTAGTTTGTCATCAACCTTTAACTTTACCATTTACATCGAAGACGTTAATGACCTTAGTCCAGTTTTCATCTCTGATGACGAAATTGATATACCGGAATTAACATCGACTGGTTTGTATTGCTTTATGTTAAATAGAAAAAAATAGATTTCCTGCAAGTCACGTGATAAAAATTCACGACCTTTGATACATAAAAGTCAAATATATTGTTGAAGTAAATTATTTCTTAATGCCATTTAGATACCTAATGCTAGTCTACTTCCCAGAGCAAATGTTGACGGAGAATATAATATAAGTAACCGTTTTATAAACTGTGTAGCTTCCCAGAAAGTTAAAAATTCGCTCCTTTAATTCGGTCACATAAATTAAACTTCACACTCATTTTCCTTTGACAGGTGAAGTATTTTACACTGCACAGGCTGAGGATAACGATACTGTTGGAAGTATTACATACTCCATAGCAGGTAGATCTACATTCTAGTTCGAATTCATTAAACAGCGAATAAGATTCTCGGTTTGTTTTCTGGAGCCGTGTACATATTAAATCCTGTCGTGTATCTACCATGACTGCAGCTACAGGAAAAAATCATGGTGGAGGCTTATCGTTGCATTCCAATAACTGAACATTACCGTAACTAAAATCAGTACAATATTATCAAAGTTCTTGTTGATTTCCTTTTCAAACACAGCCATCATAAAAGACTGTTTAATATTGATAATCGAATCTCCTTATGCATTTTAAGTGAATCTCATTAAACTTGTAGGAATCATACAATTTAGGTCGCGTTCATAGGTAACTTCTAACACATTTATTTTCATTTATCATCATTTTTTCACGAAGTTTGATAGCATAATGTTCTCGAACCGATCAGCAAGTCTAACTCTTCCTAATATTCAACATATCAGATCTGGATGCCTCGTTTTAATATACGAAGGCCATATTTCTAACTTATGTAACTACTACATCAATTCTTTTTTTTCAATGGATATTGGTCTAGAAAAAGTTTAACATGTTCGATACTTGGTTTGAAACTGTTTTGTGTCAGTTCCGTATCTCCTGAATTCTTTCAAGGGTTTTCATTAAACTCATAAAAATGTTCATCTTATAAAGGCAAGGTGTGGACTGTTTAAACATCGACAGCTAAATGTCAAGGTCACATTTAGGGATCATGAGAATGCATTTTTTAAACCCCTCGAAGGATTTTCCTGGCATTTGAGTGAAGATGTTAAGACGATTAAGATCAAGGGACATTTTCTGACGGAAAAAGGTCACGTTTAAGCGTCAAAGGTCATGAAACTGTATCTGCCTATCCTCTTTAAAGATTGATATGAAACATATAGTCAGATAAATTGATATAACGTCCAAAAAGTGTCGGCTCAAGGTCCAGATCACAATTTATGGTAAAATGTTATGAGATTATCTCTCCTGAGCACATTGTACGAATCATATGAAACTTGGATCAAATGTTCACCATAACAAGATGGTGTACATAGTGTATGTTTCAGATATCTTGATACAGTTTCAATGTCATAATTATGGATCAAAGGTCATGTGAGTGTCAAAAATGTTAACCATTGTCGTTATTGAGGCTACTGTCAACGGAAGAAGTATTTTGTTGTAAAAAGGCGTGTTTATGGGAGTATTCTAATCAAATGCAAAAGTCAACATTCTGAACTACACCTTCATAATGTAGAAACAACTCAAAGCACTGGACAAATACATAGGTTAAAGGTTTATTTCGAGAGTACAGACTTGAAACGGTCAGTTACCTAAAATACAGGAAAGTAGGAGATTAAACTTAACAGCAGCAAGTGTATTTCATCTTTATGCGTTATTAAATTCATTACACCATTTTGCTACAGCAGATAAGATTTATTATAAATGCATACAGCACGAGCATTTGTCGGAACCATAAACACATACCGGTGTGTGACCATGCTTATTATTTCATAATGTTTATTTCGTTTTTTCTAGACGGAAATCCTGACGGTTTATTCAGTATCGATTCGGATAGTGGAAATTTGACACTTGCTATGAATTTCAATGTCAATACTAGTCTCACACAGAACCTCACCATACAGGCTAATGATACTATAAATACACAAACATTGAATCTCACTGTTCATATAAAAACAGGTATAGTATGGTAAACTTGTTCTTAACGTATGTAATGATCAGAACTTGTTCTTGCTCAAACAGCAATAAGAGAGTATAGGCAGTTTAGCATACAATTTTAGAATACAAAATATTTGAACCGAAACGCCTGAACAATATCCAAGATTTCTATCAGTCTTAAGCGTAGACACATCCCTAAATGTTATGATCGTAAATTGTAACATGAAATGACACGTAGAATATTAAGCCGTTTTTACATTCTGCATTATCTTTCATTGCAGCGCCTGTGCTAACTCCACTAAGTTTCAACATATCAGAGTCTGGTGCTTATGTTATTTGGAATCTAACGTCCACTGACCAGGATGGTGATGACGCAACGTACATCATTGTAGACCAAAGTATAGACATATTCACCATAAATGACACAGAATCAGCAGTTGTAATCAATTCAACGTCGCTTGACTATGAAACTACCACGCAATACACATTTGTCGTGAAGTGAGTACCCGTACTGTTTTAGCGTACAGTAAAAGCATGTATTTCTTTTACAAACCTTCAATTTTTGAAGAAGCTTTTTTTCTGATTAAAAGAAGCCTTTGAAATATTTTGTCCCTTACAGTTTCAGGAGAATAATTATGAGTTAATATCCGTATACATAGTATAGCCAGTTTGACTTCCATTAAGGCCAATTAGGAATAACCATAGGTTAAACGACTAAACAACTGCATGGCAAATATTTTGATATGTCCGACTCTGAAGTTATCTAATATAAAATTCATTATTTAGCCTTAATACAACGTAATGAAACGTTTAAATCTAAACTATCATATTTTGGTCAGACAGTATTTTGATCGAATACTGTGCAATATGTACAATATCTTATACTTAAACTTTAAAATTCACAAAATTAATGGACATGGCAGAATCAAACGTGTTTCCTGAAGAAGCAGCGAAATCGTTTGTGTGACAGTCATGTTATTTTTATTTGGTTTATTTATAGTGCTATAAAACGTTAATATGGTTAGTCTATAATAACAGTCTGCTGATAGTCGTATATTTTGTCGCTGGCAACATCGAGCTTCGTCAAACCAAATGTGGTCATTCCTACACAGTTAACTCAGTAGGACTCGATCCGCATATCAACCGATTGTATTATTATATCTTGTAAACTGGTTTGTAACGATTGACTTTCACAGGGTGACCGATTCCTCGTCCTTGCAACTATCGTCTTCCGTTACGTTTACTGTGTCTGTTATCAATGAGAATGATGAACCTCCAGTGTTTAATTCAGCTACAGAGGTACAGCTACGTGAAGATACTATGACAAGTAAGTGAATCTATATAATTATTTTGGATGAAAAGGTATAAAACAATTTACCTTAATAATACCTGTTCCTTTTCTCTTTCAGTTTTAAATGACAACGCATATTTCATTACATGATATTATAGTGTTTTGTCTTAAGGAAGCTGGTGGCATTTCCCTAGGAAATGGGTCAGTAACTTTATAAACATCTATAAAGCGTTGACTTTCATGAAAGAAAATAGGATCTTGTGATATTACCACGGAAATTAGTTGAAAAGCACCACTTAGTTGAGGGGTATGGTTTTCGTCGATTTCGTGGTACTATTTTGTCATTTCTCGGTGTACTTTGGTTATCAAATTATATATGTTGTCAAGGGCATGATCAAATGCTCATACAAAGCTCGTATTGAGAGAGAAAGCATCAACAACATCTTATATTGGAAATGGGCTAAATTAAAGCCATAAGCTTAAATATTATAACTGTTTACCTTTACAGTACACCGTGTTACGTGTCACAACTACTTGAACTAGAGCTATCACTAAATGTGATTAATACCCCGAAAGACTTCTTTATAAGGAAGTTCGTAGTAACAGAATACCTTGCAAAAAAAACTAAAATAGAGATATTGTTCTTGGCAATAACTCTGTAA
>JAUMHA010417862.1:0-13308 GCA_032359765.1 Saxidomus gigantea
TATAGTAGTGTTTTGAAGAGATATTCGAAAATACATACAGGAGAGAAATGCTTTAAATGTGATGTTTGTGATTATGCCAGTAGTAATAGCGGTAATCTGAAGAAACATATCATGGTGCATAAAAAAGAAAAAATACTATAAATACAATGTTTGTTATTATGCCTGTTATCAGAGCAGTGATTTAAAGAGACATATGAAAATACATACAGGAGAGAAATGCTTTAAATGTGATGTTTGTGATTATGCAAGTAATCGTAGAGGTGACCTGAAAAAACATATGAGAATACATACAGGAGAGAAATGCTTTAAATGTGATGTTTGTGATTATGCAAGTATTCGTAGAGGTGACCTGAAGAAACATATGAGATTACATACAGGAGAGAAATGCTTTAAATGTGATTATGCAAGTATTCGTAGAGGTGACCTGAAGAAACATATGAGAATACATACAGGAGAGAAATGCTTTAAATGTGATTATGCAAGTATTCGTAGAGGTGACCTGAAGAAACATATGAGAATACATACAGGAGAGAAATGCTTTAAATGTGATTATGCAAGTATTCGTAGAGGTGACCTGAGGATGCATAGTACAATACATACAGGAGAGAAAGGTTAAAATGTGATGTTTTGATTATGCAAGTAGTTAAAGCAGTCATCTAAAGGCACATATGTGAATACATACCGGAGAGAAATGCTTCTAATGTGATGTTTGTGATTATTCAAGTAGTAATAGCGTTAATCTTAAGAGACATATGAGAATACATACAAGATAGAAATGCTTTAAATGTGATGTTTGTGATTATGCAACTATTCGTAAAGATGACCTGAAGATACATATGTGAATACATACAGGAGAGAAATGCTTTAAATGTGATGTTTGTGATTATGCAACTATTCGTAAAGATGACCTGAAGATACATATGAGAATACATACAGGAGAGAAATGCTTTAAATGTGATGTTTGTGATTATGCTTGTAGTAATAGTAGTGCTGTCAAGACACATATAATAGCACATACAGAAGAAAAATGTTTCTAATGTGATGTTTATTATTATGCATGTTATCAGAGCAGAGCCCTGAAGAAACATATATGTATACATGCAGGTAAGACATGATTTGCTTGTGATTATGCAAGTAGTGATTCATTAGTGGTCTGAATAGAGTCTCGCTATATCAAACATGAAACATGAAATAAAGGCACTACTAGTAAGCGATTTTAGCGGTCAGTTAATTTCCGCGAATTTCAAACTAGATAGCCACAAAAAACATGTATTGAACAATCGCGCAGTGAAACTAGTCGTGCGAAAATGGTGTATGAGAAAACTGTCTTTAACTGTCGTAAATTGTTTTAATTCCGATGTAGAAGAAGCAGCCTTGTGGCATTTGTTTCATATCAGTGTCGGTGTTTCAAATATTACTGAAATCATAGTTATATTATTGGAAAAAAATCAAATCCATTTATCTTCTTCAGTTTATCGTATTGCGGCATTATTAAATGGGTACACAATCATGAAAAGCGGCTGATTTACAGGTGACTACTGTATTACGTCACAGCTGTATAACTTTAGTACATGTATATAAGCAAATGAGACTTGTTTTGAACCTGAAACGTGAAAAAATAAAGTTGCAAGTGCATGTAAATAGTGACATGTTGGCCCGTAAAGATAGTGTTAATTTACTCTAATTTAAGCTACCGACTTTAATCTCCTAACAAAAGAATTCTGTTAGAAAACTCCAACACAAATATTTGAGAAAAAATTAAGAATATTTACGTTATCTATACCATGATCACAGACTACTATGTACATATTAAACAAAACAAATAGGCTACATATGCATAGACTATATGTACATGTTAAAAGTCAGGTTACCTATATATCTTCCAATGTCTGCTCGCGTTTCATCGTCATAATGAGCGTAACTCCCACGTTTTTGTTTGGCAATTTCTTTATTTATTTCATTAACTCTGCACATGCTACATGATGGCGAAATCTCATCCGGTATTTCCAATTTGCGGGTGTAAAAATTGACTTGATGCCTCCCTGCTGGAGAAATGTGCATTGAAAATTCGTAAGTCCATGCCGTATTAATTTTTCGCGGCATTCGCGATTGATTCCATTCCGCGAAAGTTTGTCTGCAATGTGAAAAACGCGAAATATAGAATTCGCGAAAGTTTCTAAGAATACAGAATAGGAATAGAGCTAAGAAGAGCGCCGAGTATATTTGACGTTGTCAAAGCTATCGCAAAAGTTGAGAACAAGTTGTAATTCACGCCTATTTTTTATTATTATGTCGTTTCATTGAATAAAAATTATTGAAATGTAACCAAAGTATTCAACTGAATTAATAATGAAATATTTCTTTGCAATGAAAATGAAAATTTCATGTTTGATACTAATAAACATTTTCTTAAAATATTCGATCTTGCAATTAATGGAATTAAGTTTAGTCTGCGGGCCTAGTGAAAAGTGCTAAAATGCTAGATTATTCTTGAATTATAAAAACAGAAAGAGTTTACACCATAAATAAAGATGTTAAGAATTTCTTGGCACCAAAGTCACTAATAACTGTGATCTTTGCGTTTACCGCACACAATGACCTTGTATTCGACATCTTTTCAGCCTATTTTACGAGACCTGTATGTGAATATATGTCAGATTGTCTAATAGTTCAAACAATCAAAAATTTTCCGCGCCGACTTGATGTTTTGCATCAATGCTATTTCTTGTTATTAATATCATATCATTTGTCAACCGTCTTTAAAGTAGTTATTCAAAAACTGGGTTTAAGTGAATGGACATATACGTATGAAACAATTTATAAGAAGAACTACCTTTAAAAAAGATAGTCGGCATATTTTATAGTATATGAAAGCGATTGTTGGCCAGATTTCTATAGAAACAAGAGTTGTTTGTAAAACAGGTATGCCCCCACACCTTGATGCAAAAGTCTAACTATGCAAAAGTCACAGTGAAATTCGCATAAGACCTTGTAACCTGAAAAAGAATATGGGTCATCAAATGGTAATGACAAATCAAGATTGAAAAAAAGATCTATGTATTTTTTCATATGGCCTTAAAAAGATTCAAACGCGCTTCAATAAAAAAATATCATAAGGCCTTAAAAACTACATGTGGCCTGAACAAATGACCTTAAAATACTACATTGTTTTGGCCTAACAAAAATAAATGTGTTGACCTTATAACAGAAAAAAATTCGGGCCTAAAACAAAATATGGATTTAAAAAAGTCCCAGTGACCTTTACCTTCGACCTACTGACAACAATATCAATGGAAGTCATCTGCTGGTCATGAACAACCTCCACATCAAGTTTCAAGATCTTAGGCCAATCCGTTCTCGAGTTATCGTCCGAAAACCGTTTTTACCCCTGGTCGTACGATACCAAGCAATTGTCTGAAGTTTCAAGGCTTTAATGGTTACCGAGAAAGTGAATCATAACCAGATTTAAGAATACACTGCCGACTGACGTCTAGATGGGTATCACAATGGCTCTACTGTGTTTCATAGAAGAACTAAAAATGGATTAATCATTCTTATGTTATTGATTCAGTATATACATATTGTAGAACAAGTACTTGCAGCTGCCATTAACTACCCCGATGAGTGCTTCCTGTGGCTCTAACAAATACTCGCTCTGAATGAATGGATTTTGAAGATCGCAGTAAACAATGCCACTACCAGGATGAAAACCCACAACCTCCCGTTAAGCAGTCCGACGCTCTACCCCTACACCACAGTGCCTCTACGTGAATCAATACCGTATTTAAAGTGTGGAGGCAGTCGAATACGTGCATAACGGACAGGATCATATCCAAACGGAAGGAAACCTGTATCGTTGCAGTCCTAGTTACTCAAGCAGAAGGAAGCAAAAATATCGGACCGCCTTCCTAGTACTTGCCTGGTTGAAATAATTCCCTATCCTAAAATTGTAGGCAAAAACTGACCAATGAGCAAGATCAAAGAAGACACAGAATAAATTAATAACTGAACAAAAAAAAACAGCGATACAAAGTATCATAGCGGGCCCACAAACAAACTGACATGCAAATATTCTAGAAAGTAGTGATGGCTGATGTTGAGGCATGGTCCAAAAGAACTCGAGGAAACAAGGTTGTACAAGCAAATCCTGACACGACTTTTGACTGACCTGTAGTATCGAAACTTTACTGTTATTGAACAATATTTATACTGTATGTCTTAATTTTTCATTACCATTATCCTTATTAGTTTGACATGAATGAAGTTTTCTATGATTATTTGTCGCAAAACATTTAAAAATGGTTTAAAGGCTTAAAATGATAAGTAAAACAGAAGACAAAAGTAAAGCAAAAGTTGGATTGGATGGTTTCAAAACTCACGTCTGTTACAGTAGGCCAGCACAGCTTCAAATACTGACGCCTTTACTGATAACGCCACGACAGCCAAATATATAGAGAATAATAGGTTGGTAGCGCGGATGGAGAAAGTTTATCGGTTTATCGGGTGAGCCGAAGGCGAACTCGATAAATTCCGGAGCCGAGCCAGATAAAATTTCTCCATCCACTCTCCCAAACTATTATTCTATTTTTCCTGTCATTCTTTCTTACATTGAAAACACACCTTGAAATGTCTGTTTTGTTATGAAACTAGCTTAAACATAAGTAAACAATTTATGCGGACTGGACAAAAAGTAGTTCTCTGACATTTCAAATTTTATTTATGTCAAAATACTGTGCATAACGAAGAACTATATCATGTAAATTATAATACCGCATGTAAATGTGATAGTTTCTGATTGGTCAAGAACCTCAGTATATGAGACCGTTTACAACAAGCGGAGCCTCGTCAATTTTGTCTTTTCTGATTGTGTAAACTTTGTTACGTTCAAAACAAAATGGCCGCCGTGCAACCGTTTCGATTTTTTCAACGACGTTTGTAAGCACTGCACATGTTTTTTCGGAAAAAATAATTCAAATTCAAAGACCTTAAAACTTACATTGATGCTATTTTCTATGTTTCTTCCCAGACAAAACGGGTTAGATCTACGAACATAAGATCTCATTTCAGTCGATCAAGATCCTTTTCCATGAATGACTGAATCCCAGTTTTTTTAATGATTTTTTTGCTACACATTCTACTCGTCATTTCATTGGCGGAGCTGACCAACTAAAATAACTAACAGTCTTTCAGATGAGACTTGAACATAGGTCCAATGAATGGGTGCTATACACCTGGCATGTCAAAGAACTAGGGGTGTCTCTGGAATTTGAACGCTTTCTGTTTCTTGCACTATCTTCCGAAACCTAAAATAACTGACCTCTTCATGGGGCGTTGGTCATGTGGGAAACCGGTACCAACGATAAAGCCTTAATATACGATACGATTGGCAGTTTAAACGCGAGCTTAATACGGTTGCGCCGAAAAAACATTAGTATTTGTTCTACTGTAGTAGGGCCTTATAACTTGACGCAAAATTCAACAGTTAGTGACCTTTTAACCTTGAGATAAGCATTAGTTGCACAGTTCGGTGGATTACCTTTTAAACCTTGAGATAAGAATTGTTGCACAGTTCGGTGGATATCCTTTTAACCAAGAGATAGCATTTGGCGATATTCCTTCAACCTGTGTAGACGTTTTTCACACACTTCAATCTTCCACACTTATTGACAGGTAGATTTTTTAACACAGATATTTATAATAAACACATTTTTTCCATGGAATATATTTAGCAAAAGTGCTTAGTTGGCATGAAAAGAAAATATTTCAAGAAGATTCGTTCACAAAAATACACAAGAACTTTTAAGTTTATGAAAAAGACCTTTTGAACCGGTCTATTCTTGTTTCATGCACTTTTCGTAAAATGCAATGGAATGGTGATATACGGAATATTAAAACAGTCGGTTGATCTGCGGCGTCGTATCTTTTGAGTTTGCTGTATAGTTCCGGACCCTGTGATCCTGATCTATGCAACCAACGAGAAAAATACACACGCAGATCAACCCGCGAGCTACCTGAAATACATACCTTTAAAAGTACAGAATAGAAATAATGATTACAAGTAGTAAATTGAAAAGAGTTATAATATACATGTAGGTCTTTAAAAACATTCCATTCTTATCTCGCTGGTGGAAAGTATGTTTGTAGTTATACAAAATCATATATGGTAGTCATTAAGAGTCTTCATTCATTTCTACAGTTTTGTCAGTTTCAGGGGACTGAACTCGTCTTCGTATACATATTATTGGTTGGCAAAAATGTTACGAACAAGAGATACAATGGTGAGTGTTCTTAATTTTAATTCATAGTGGTATACGCTCTTTGCACAATAAGTAAAAGGGGCGGTACGCGATATAGGATATTACTCCATAGTCTCAGTTTTCAAACACATATTTTATCAATCTTTTTCAGCCTTCCTATTTGATCTTCAAATCTTACAATTAAGTAAGACAACTTTATTGAGATTGAGTTTTACTATCAACAATTAAGAAGATTTTAAAACGAAAAATGTTGAATGATACCATCATGACGGTTCTGCTATCCCATGTCATTAAAGAAATGAGCACATACGTACATGTAGTTTAATAGTTTAAAATAAAGCAGACCTTATCACCTTCGAACAACAAGCTGGTGAAGGTCGGTGACAGAGACACTTAAGCACTAACTGCTTAGAAGTCAAATCCGACAACTGTCATTGTGTTGAAATATTTTTGTTTCGTCACCTTAATTTTCATGAGTACAGGTTTGAAGGGTAAAGTATGTAAGTGGAGGTTTAAGCTACTCGGCACTAACTTTCATTGGGTTCAAAAACTACAACGATTTTCTTTAGTTAGTATTGTCTAGAAATCTAGATATGTTAGTACATTTCATAGTGTAAAACCTTTAGATGCTTGACCATGAACCACTTTTCTTTTCTTTGAGACTGAAAAGTTGCGTATCAAGGTCTTGCGTACTCGAAATAATAAGCAATTCTACCTATGTTATTTCATTTTTATTTATAGATGTTGATAGTAACGGCAGTGGCAATTTTGACTTCCTGTTCGGCGTTCTTACTCGCGGCTGATAACTGTCCAGTCCCTTCACCATGCACGTGTTCGCTTCACGACAGTTTCAGTGACTTCAACTGTTATGGTAAACACCTAAAAAAGATTCCGCGCTTCGACCAATCAAACTACCATGTTACTGGGAGTCTGACTGTGTACATGAGCAGTAACAGCATCACAGTAATACCTGATAACACTTTCAGCAATCTGGCTTCGTCTAATGTTACAAGCATTTCTTTAGATTTTAGCGATAATCATATTCATACAATAGCAAATAATGCATTCAATGGAATTGAAAACGTAACCTATAATCTTTACCTGCACAAAAATAACCTTACTACACTACCTGTTGTATTAGGAAAACTTGTACATCTCCAGAGTCTTTATGTATTTGAAAATCCAATTCATTCATTAGATGTATCAGTGATGTCAAAGATAGGAAGAAGCTTGACCCGTTTTCATTTTGGCATGAGATACTTTACACAATGGCCAACTGAGTTACAATACCTCACACGTTTGCAAGCTATTGCTGTCTTCTATATACCGTTTTCACATATCGATGCTCATGCTTTTCGTGGTTTTGAAAATACAATTACGGATATACAAATTCAATATTCTAAACTTGAAAGGATACCTTACGCTATTTGCAATTTGAATAATGTCACGGCGATGTGGTTCTATAGTAACCATCAATTAAAAGAAAACGGGTCTATTTTTGAGCCATGTAGTGGAAAATATTTGTTAGTTAACAACCTTCATCTGTCAAATAATGGTCTTCACACGTTTCCTGATGTTTTTTCTTTATTTCCATCGCTGACATACTTGTTTTTAGATTACAATCAAATTGAATTTATTGATTCTGCAATTATTCCAACAAATTACAATCTGACCACTATAAGTCTGAATAATAATATGTTTGAGAGAATACCATCAGCACTTAACAAATTAAAGTCACTAGAAAATGTTTTCATTCAGTCTAACAAAATCAAAACAATAGAATCAACTGATTTGTCCGAATTATCCCAACTGACTAGTTTGAAACTCTCCAATAACCCAATTATGTACATATCAGCCGATGCGTTTGAGAATAATATTAACTTAGACACGTTGTTTATCCAAAACGCACGTTTACAACATATTCCTGTAGCTGTTACCCACCTACCGAAACTGGGCTATCTGGTACTCGATGGGAATCATCTTGAGTGTACATGCGATATGTCATATCTGAAACACTGGAACGTCACAGTTGTCAGATACTTTAAATCAGTTTGTGCTTCGTCTTCGGAAACCGTCAAAACATATGTGATGAACTCCCTCCAGGCATGTCCGTGAAACAACGATAACACTTAAAATTTCTTTTAAATTTCTTTTAAAATTCGGTTTACATATAACAATTAGAAATCTATATATGGTGTTTGTAAAATAAATACTCTGTATAGAAAAGAAAAACTTGATTTCATCTCCAGTAATAAATGAAAACAAGGAAGTAAGACACATCACAAAATGAGCATGTAGATGTTAAATATTTTTACTTAATTTTGGATACTTTAATATCTCTTTCTGGTCACATCTATTCAATTAAGTTCACCAGGTTATGCTAAACATTTCGATTAAGTATTATGAGCATGTGGTTGCTATATAAACTTGATTGTTGTTGTTGTTGTTGCTATTATACTTGTCCGTTTGTAAGTCAATCAATACTAATTCCCGGAGCATAACTTAAATTTTTTAATAGATTTAGGTGGGAACTCACATTACATGTAATGATTTGAGACAATCCATTTTCTTGTCCGTAACATGAAAATAATAGCATACAATTTACACTTCAAATAAATAAGTATCCTATTTCGTTCCGTTGTTTGTCTAGTGTAACATCTTAACTGTTTTCACGCCTTACTGTTGGCAAATTATACCCCTTTGACACTTTTTCTTGCGCGCAGTTTTACTCTGCAATATTAAAATGAACTTATTCTTACTAACCTGTACTACACATTTATATTAGATAACGAAAATGTATTCAGTCAAAATCCGTGTAATTATAGAACTTCTGTCAAATACTCTTACACTAATTGAAACATACAAATTCTTTTCATCATAAATGTTTTCCATTTTATTCACCATCGCGACTAATGCTTACCGATCAAGGTTGCCGATTGTAATTCTGGATTTTTTGTTTTATCATTGTAAATGCTGTTATATATGAATATGATGTAAATGTAGAAACTGATTTGTAAATGGGCGAATTTTATTCCGGAACATTTGTTTTTTTCATTTTGAATGATGACATGATGTAAATGTAGAAATTTATATGTGAATTGATGGATGTAATTCCGCAACTTTTGTTTTATCATTGTAAATGCTGTAATACATGTACATGATAGAAATGTAGAAATTTATTTGTGAATTGGAGGATTTAATTTATCATTATAAATGCTTACATGGTAGAAATAGTGAACAGCGTTTGTGTACTACTTTAGTATTGAAGAATGTTATTCTGAAAGTTTCGTTTTAACGTACTAAATGCTTACTTGTAGTCACTCCGTTGTTGAGGCCAACAATATTTTACAGGTCTACCCACATTGAACTGGTAATGCTTACATATTCAGTATAAACAAAATAAACATAAACATTTTCCTTTTTTGAAAAAAAAACATACAACATTGTTGGATGTTTTATATGCTGTTTGATAGTGCGATGGAATTAATTTACTTCTTATCATTAAGAGGACTTAACTCTGACCATGTTAAATTAGCATGTTAGCTTAAAAACATTGCAGCATGTTAATAATACCAACATATTGATATTATAGATATGAACATTGCTCTATGTTTGAAGATACCGATATGTACTTGTCTGTTATTATGTTGTTTATTAAATGATGCAACATCAGTGTCACAATATATGTCATGTTTGCTCATAGAAATTATCTAGATCGTAAATCTTGTCACGAGAAAACCTAGTTTATGACGTCATGTTGATTTATCCTGAATAAATGCGATTAGTAATTATCATAATGATCGTCATTAATCCATAAAGAGGCACACCCTAAAACAGGTGTCTAAATAAATAACGTCAAAGCATAAATAATTGTATATATGCAAGCATTATTACTTAACCTAAATATTTAAGCTATACCTTTCGGTTGTCATTAGTAAAATCAGAATATAATCTGCTAGGGAGTGCCCCTTTATGTCAAGTTTTAGAGTTCAAAAGTTGAGGGGCGCTGCCTATTTCTAGCAGGTTAAATTCTCCAAGCATAAGCAATGTGTCGCATGAACCTAAAGTAATAAATACAACGATCGCAATCCACCAATTTATTGTACAACAACAACTTTAAATGTAAATTTTACGTTACTGCAATCTATCTTAAAACGCCGAGTTTACCGATGATGACTGGAATGTATGGCTTAATGGTTCTATTATTTATTATTTTGAAGTCCTTTAATGTGACGCCAGTTAAAAGGGAGTGTCTGTTTAATGACTAGTTGATAGATTAAACTTTGTTTCTGCACGAATGTATGTAAGGTTGAAGGTTGTAAATAAATCATTATCATTGTCGTTTGCTCTTGATTATGTTTTGTAGTAAAGGTAGCATTATGAAACTTTTTATAAACTGAATAATAATAGTCACATAACTTTCCTCAGAATCAAACGAAATACTGTGTAATCGTACATGTAGGACTCCCAAAAGGGAAAATGGCCACAAATAAGAAAGAATTTTACCCCATCTGTAAACACTTTACGTAAAACTCAACGTTAAAAACAGTTGTAATGTTTTTAAACATAGGCTGAATTTATTGCGGGTCGCAGCCCGGGGTGAATAAAAGGTGCATGGAGACTTGAGCACTAGATCGAAAATATGTGTCAGGTACTTCTATAATGAATACTGTAGACATAGTCTTTTTTTTTTCTTGAACGCACTAGTTGTCGTTCGTTACTTAAATGTGTCTCTCATCATTGAAAAAGTGAGGTACTTCTGAGATGAATATTATAGACACAGTCTATTTTGAGTATTTTCTATAGAATTGTCGTTAGTAATTGTTTGTGTTCTAAAAATAGTAACAATATTTCACATACTGTCCTACCTCCGATTTTAGAAAGTTACTTTTATTAATCGATTCATATAATTCGATAACGATAACAGTAAAGTTTTTATACTGCACGTCAATGTAAAGTTTTAATACTACAAGTCAGTCAATAGATGTTGTGTTGTGCCAGTTTCTGCTTGTTAAACCAGAAGCTTTCGGGTCGACTCGCACCTAAGTTAACTCATACATAGTCATTTCGTACCCTAGTTGGTCAACGCGTACGGATCAAAAAGTCAACTTTTACCCTTTGTAGTCAACTCGTATTTTCTATTTCAAAACTTCAGTTTTATCCAGGAACAAAAGGGACTGACTGATATGTAATTAAAGGTGAGGGCATATGAAATATATCACAACCTTATTTAAATCGTTATCATTACTATAAGTATAAGGTTTATATATTGACCAAGTTGAATTACTTTGTTTGGTGAAGATTTATTTGCACGTCTAATAAGTTGTTTATAGACTAATTTGCGCCAAAAGTAAGAGTTTCTTTCATGTGAGAACAGTTATGCGGGTGCTCTTTTCTCAAAATATAAGTAGAAAAACGAGAGAAAGCGTGGCGGCAAATATCTTACTACTGTGATTTCGGCAATCTATAATAACAATTAAAGATAATCATAACTTGTTAGTTCAATGCGGCGATAAAACGAATGCATTAGTCAAACAACAACAATAACAATAATACTTTATATTGTTATTGTTGTCAAACAACGCAAGTTAGAATGGGTCTCCTTGAATTTCGTTGGGGCCATGCCTCAACATCACCATTTTCCAAAATATTTCATGTCAGTTTTGTTTGTTGTCCCGCTATGATACGTAGTATCACAGTTTTTCTTATTTCTTATTCTGACCATTTGCACATTTGGTGGTCCTACCAGTACATTTTGTGACGTGAACAAACAGGAACGGACACTGCACACAAAGGTTAAGCATGCGGATAAAAATAGATTTATTCTTTTACCCAATCATAATACCTATTTTTTTTTAATTGGATTTTCTGACATTTGATTTTGGCAAATATATTCCTTTCGATAGGGATGATTTGCAGAATTATGATCCAAAGGGCTGAGAACTTAAAATTCTGGTCAGACGACAATTTATTTGTCTTCTGTTTGAAAAAGGTACAATGTACATATTTTAGTAAATACTATGTACATAAGGGTGGGTAAAACCTACCTCATGTATATATATACACAATAAACGTGGAGTCTTACACTGCATCACTGGCACGTTATACTTCACTTACTGTACACATTGTATGAAATTTAAATTCGATGTGATGTATAGTGAAATTACTAATAAACCATTTCCAAGATTTTAATTATGTGAAAACAGACTTTAAAAAACCCAGGAAGATTACCAAACTTTAATTGAAATATTTTCACGTGTATGTAAATATGCAATGTGTATGTTACCTCACCCTATTACCTTTCCGTTAGATATCAATATTAATTTTTAACTTCATGAGATCTTAAACCAGCGTTTCTCCGCGCAATGAGTAAAATGTACATGTAATATGAATATTCAAAGCAAAATTGCGATTTGCCAATCAGTTGTTTTGGTCATCTATCGTTGTCACCTATTTCCCTACATGGAATCCCGCTATAAATCTTCATTCTAAAACAAAGGAAAAATAAGGATCTCAGCTATTTTTTATCATGCACAAACTTATTAGAGTACTGAAACACTGTGTAAAGTATCAACAATCAATTTTATACATTTTTAGTTTAGCCCTGGACACGAAATACCTGGACGGACAGACGGGCAATGCGTCAATATGAAAATTAGAGTACTACACCTTCAAAAGGCATTGGGTTGTACAAAAATCCATTACATTCTTAACAGGCTTAATATCGGTAATGGAAATATGTCTATCTGGGAACTTTAACCGACCAAATCCATTTAGCCAGTTCTGATGACATAAGAACATGTCTACGGACATTGTTGAAACTGTACACTTATTTTATTTGCCATTAAGTCATCGTAAAAGATTACTTAGGGGCACCTAGAGATTGAGAGGAATGGAATTCTAGTCTTAACTCTTGTAAATATTATACGGCATTACAATCAATAAAGAATACACAACCTTAACAAAAAAGAGTTCGTGTGCCGACCATTTAGCATGGTTATAAACTGCTTCATCCAGTAAGCGGATCCGGAAATAACGTGTGCCGACCATT
>JAUMHA010417885.1:0-10458 GCA_032359765.1 Saxidomus gigantea
AAGGTTTATACTAGTATCGTTTTCTTTTGTCCAATATCCGGCAATTACTTGTGCGCTGATTTGAGCTGATAATATGCTTGCCGTCAGATTCAGTACTAGAATGCTTGGAATAAACCTGTAAAGTCCTTTGGATGCAATGGGTACGTTGCTGTACAGAAACCAAGACACACACACGACATGTTTAGTGGACAGATCAACATGAAATAGTGTATGGGAAAGCCACAAATATACGTGTAAATATAATTCCGTATTTTTTAAGATAAAACAACATCATACGTCTTGTGAAAACATTTATTCAGTTGGTGGTCTTCACCACTATTATAATAATATGCGTTTTGAATGATAATATTAATAAAATACTAATACAACAACAGTGTTTCTGAAAATGATAAAACTAGAAAGCGTGATTATGCCAGGGATGCCCCCCATCCCCCATAAAAAATATAAGAACTATATTACTTGTTACATCAAAAAGTGTCTTGATACCACACCACTGTTAATTCGCTACATTGATAATTTTTAGGACACTTCTTTATCAGCAGAAACCAAGTATCTGGGAGAAATAGGCATGAATTGAACAGAAAAAGTCACTATTTTCAATTGTTTTCAGAAAAAAATACACACACACACACACACAAAATAACGTATATTTCCTTGTCATATATCCAATTACAGTTCACAAAATTCATATTTATGTCTTGAAATTTTTATAATTTTAAATATTTTGCAACTGGTAATTTTTCACTTGTAATAACCTCATCAAGGGCATAAAGCTTTAGTTTGCACATGTTTTGGTGTCTTAAATAGAATGCACAATGTGTCATAAAATTTGATGCTGTCATATAAGAAAGTTGGTCCTTTATTCTTTTTAATCCAGCATTGGCCTGTTCATTGCACTGGCTGTTAAGATTCTCCAGTTTTGGATACAAAGACAAGTTATATCCATAGCTGCAACCTGAAATGTATTCAGACTGATCTTAACACAAATCTAATGACAATAAAGCAGAAATTAGAGGTTATAGTTTGTGTGAACATCTACAATCCACTGTCAGAGACACAAACTGTATATAAAATCAAATGTGCCACCACTTGCTTCGCTGACTCTTTGCTGCAAATGTTTTTTGCTGCAAATGTTTTTTGCTGCAAATGTTTTATTTGGTTGGTGATGGAGAATAATTGTTAAAAGCTACAGGGCTGTGATGGATTTTTCTTGGACACTTGTCAGTGTTCCGAAAGCACAGTAAATGTAACTATATAACAGCATAAACACATCTACATGGTTTGAAAAACCTCAATATAAAAATGTGATAAAACCAGGTGAAACTTCTAACACTAGTTACAATTCGACTTATCCACGATCATTACTTCACCAACAGTTTGTTTGAATGTTTGGCTTTCACACCTGTTTTCAGCAGTATTAAAACATTATATACCCGCAGTCATTTAACCAAGCCAGTTTTCACCACGGGTTTCCTAACCAGCCCTCTCTATCTGTCTCTCTGCAATGAACTGACAACTTTCCAACATGAATCAAGAGGTGGGAGACACCACTAGATACAATGTTGAAGATCAAATAGTCACCATAAGCGTGTCACAACCTCCATTTAATAAAGCCAGCGACTTTTTCTCTGTACTACCGGGCCCGGCTCCAAACCAACAGAGATAATACTTTTAATTAAATCCATAACATTTCCATTATACTTACTGGTATGATTATCCCAATGTAGTCTATCAATATAAAATTCGGTATCTTTAAAAAAGAGGGGATCTCTGTTGAGACAGTACTCATGTAGCTTGCATGCATTGTCATATATGACACGTCTTGGAGCTAAAAGTAAAAATAAAAAAAGTAATACATAAAATGTTTAAATAACCAATATTATTATTTATTGATAGTATTATCATTCCATTCCCTTAAATACTTCTGGACTTAAATCACCAAGAAGTGTGAAGAAAATTTATGTCTTAGTTTCCCCAACCGTTCTTAATTTTTTATACCATATTTTATACCATACTGATTTCATTGCGTTTGTTCACATGTAATTGTATTTTTGTACTCTTGTGTTTACTATTTAGGTAGACTATTGTTTTTGGCCTTTCAGGTTTCTTCTGCTTATTGTGTTTTGCATCTGTATTTTATCTTTAAATCATTGTGGAGAAATGGGTAATGAACAAAGTACTACAAATGAACAATGTGGTGACTATTATTGTAGGAAACATACAAACACTTTCTAAACTTACCCTGTTTGAATCTAGTTCTCAAAATAGTAAATGGAACATTTGGGGACTCATTAGATGCCATCACTTGAAAACCATAGCATATACCTGAAGTAAAAAGAAGCCATTTTCATCATTTATTCTATACAAAAAATACTGTCATTGTACAATTTCATGCAAACTTAAAAATGAGTTTTAGGTGAGAAAAGGGACCACAACTAGGATTAAAAGGAACTAGAAATTTTGTTTTTGTACTTTGTATTCCTGTCAAATACCAACAGGTATCCACAGTATGCACCAGTACAATATAGATGAACAAACTTTCATTGCAGAGTTACCTTCAAAAACGTAAGTGAAGTCCACAACTGTAAGAAAAGGGGACAAATGATTACTAAACATTATATTACTGTCATGTGTAATGTTAATAAACATTGACAGCATAATATATAAATATACATGTACTAGTTATAGAGAAAAATGTTTTTTTCCAAATAATGGATTTGTTTATTCAAAGATTTTGATAGTGCACATATATTCTAAAGTGAATATCTTTTAAAGTTGTTTTGAAGTAGTATGTCTGTTGTACAAAATTTTCTGGATGCAGACACATACACCTACGCCGAGACTAAAAGGACATCTCCCTTTTTCTTCTACCCTTTCCTATGCAAGTACATGTACTGAATATCATGAAATAACTAACCATGAGGACAAAACAGTGTGAAGACTCCTGGAAGAAGACTAGGATGACCAGCATACTTTTTGCTGCAATGTTCATTTCTCTTCACTCTTGCAACATCCTTTTCAAAATGACCCCTGTTTCGATATTTTGGCAAACTTGGAAAATAGGATAACTCATCATCTGGATGGCAGGTAACAGTCGATTTTTCTACGTCTTCTTGGGCAGATATAAATGGAACAACAGCTATGTTCCACAGTTCTCCCAGCAAAAGTTTCATATCATCAGTAAATCCTTGATTTTCAAACACCTCAAACAGCACTGGTATAAAAGAATGAATACTTTTCCACATTAATGGTTCTTCTCTGACATTTATGCCAGAAACTATAGCTTTTATTAAGGATTCTACAGGCTCAGAGGGCCTAATGAAAGAACATACGGGTGATGGAGAAGCCAGGCTGAATAAAAACTTTCTATAAATAGGTAACAGTGCAGGATCACCATCTATTTCATTGATAATGTTGAACAGAGGTTTGGACTTTTGTTTCAAGGATGATAGAAGCTTATGTTTCTCCAATTCATTAAGCGGTTTTAACTTAACACCACGAACAGAATCAGCTGTAAAACGCTTCAGTAGATTACGTGTGGCTGCATCCGCCAGGAATGTGCGATCCGAAAAGCTGAAAAAAAGAGGTAACAAAAACTGTAAAACTTTGAAGTAATATCTATGGTTAAGGAAAACACATTCTGAAACATATAAAAACGATGTGACATGAAATAAATGTCACTGAAACATGTAATTGATAAGAACTTTCCATGTGCGCAAAATCAGGGAGGCTTGATCCAGAATGTTAGTCCTGCATTCCTCACCTAGTTTAATCTGAAAGTGCCATCAGTTTTCAGGAATTCTTTGCAGAAAACAGATAAGCAATATACATGACATGACAAAATAACTGAAGAGTAAAGTTTAAAGTAAAGAGCTGTCTAATGACATTGCACTTGACTATTTGAAGCCTTTCCACCTAATTACTGCTTATATACAAAAGCTTATTAAGTAAAATTTTTATTAGTTAGAAAGGCGCATTATTTAAATAAAAGCTAGAGTTATGTAACTTGTCCTGGGAGGTCATTTAATGGTGCCAAAGACATGTGTGAAGTTTGAAAGCATTTGGCCTACTGGTTGTTAAGAAATCTGCTTACATGCAAAACATTAACCTGAAATTCTAAGTTAAAAAGGGGCATAATTTTGACAACATAAAAGCTACAGTTATGTAACTTTTCCTGGGAGGTCTTCTAATGATGCCAATGACATGTATGAATTTTGAAAGCATTTGGCATTGTAGTTTATGAAAAACCTGCTTACATGTCAAACTTTAAACTAAAATTCTAAGTTGTTTAAAAGGGACATCATTTTGACAAAATAAAAGCTAGAGTTATGGAACTTGTCCTGGGAGGTCATCTAATGATGCTGAAGACAAGTGTGAAGTTTGAAATAATAAAACATCCCTCATTTATACCTTGCAGATGACAACTTCTTATCAGTTTCTTCAAAGTTGTCTCCCCAGCTCCACATCCTACGCTGAAAAGCGAGGGATGTTCCGTCACATATTACTGTATCTGGGCCATCATCACCACAGTCAGGACAAGAAAACCCTTCATTGTAATCAATATCTAGTAGACTGAGGAAGGTATGCCATGCATGGCGAAATTTCTGATAGGAGAATTCATCTTGAATTTTACTATTACCATAGTCAAGGTGTATGTCACACCAGGTCTGGTAAAATGTATACATGGGTCTCCTGAAACATGAAAAGAATACAGTAATTATTTAATCTTTGTTTACAGTATACATGGAATATGAGGTTAAAACTGCATATAGATGCTTCATTCATTTATTTGCAATTACATGAATTACCTAATGTACAAATGGCCATTTCAATGATTAAAGCATATCTCTCATCTTTCATACATATCTGTTTGAAGTGAAGATTAATACATGGCAGGAATTGACATGTAAATTCACAAGAAGCTAATTTTAAACTTACACAAGACAAGATAATTTTCGTACACTCACCTGCCATGAAGGAAACTATGCATGTAAGATCTTAACACGTCGTAACCAACAAGATATGTGCCAAGGTTGAGTAGGCATTTTGATTGCCCTTCAAATACTGCTGCAGCACCACAAGCTTGACAAGGTCTGTAGTACACTGAAACAACAGCACCACTAAGCCACATTAACCAGTAATTAAACATCTACAATGCACACATATGCTCAAAATAAAATTGAAGTAAATATCTTTGGTATTTTTGAAGTTATAAGTTTATTGCACACAAACTTTGTACAATTTCTATGTGAAAAGGGGCATAACTATGTTAAAATGCAGAATATAGTTATGGATTTTATTTCATGTGATGCTGATGCTAAAATATTAAGGAAGTAGGTCAGCAGATCACATTCATGGTCACTGAAAGTCAGTTTTAAGATAGGTGTGCAAAACTATATTATGTTATCCAAATTTCAAGGCTGTATTTGAAAAAAAAAAATAGGTCAGTAGGTCATTGTCACAGTCAAGTGACCCCTAATTAATTGGGGTCATCAGGTAATTATAATCAAGCAGTCTAGAAATATGATCAAAACGTTTTTTAAATTGAACAATCTTGGTACCAAATATCAAAGGCCTAGATCTTGTGGTTTCAGACAAGAAGATTCTTAAAGTTTTTTCCCATGTAAGTCTATGTAAAACTTGGGACCACTGGGCCAGGGCCTCTTTTCACCCCAGGGGCACAATTTGAACAATCTTCATAGGACTATTAGATTATGTCATATTCCAAATATCAAAGCTCTAAGCCTTGTGGTTTTGGATAAGAAGATTTTTTAAGTTTTTCCTTTCGGTGTGGATTTAAATTCTTTGAATTTCTTTTAAAGAAGACCATCAAAGGAACATCCCTATGAAGGAGATGTTGTTGAAAGGAGTGTGGACGTACGAGGGCCGGACACCTGATGGTGGGTGATCACAATATTTCACCCCGAGCACTTTGTGCTAGGTGAGCTAAAAAGCCAAGCTAAAAATGCTTGAAATAATTCAGGTTTCTGGCAAAGGTAAAGATAATTTAATTTACTGGGTTTTGTAGCATCAGTAGTAGCAGTAGCAATAATACAACAATGTCAGGATAATAGACTAACATGATGGTGGAGCAGACCACGAGTATAGTAATTACCTCGAGCATTATTCAATGAAGTGTTCGTGACTATGACTGCATTCTCATATGCTATCCAACCCTCCAACACTGGATCCCCGCTCAACAAGTTTTCATGACAGTTGGGACAGGTGTCTAGATCTGGCAGAATAATGTCTTCAAACGTTGTACAATTACGAAGACTTTTTAACCCTTCACACAGTATTTCAGAACGCTTATATGAAATTTTTTTAAAAGAAATTACTGCCTTTTTATAGCTGAATTCTCTTTTAGATTCATTATCATTTTGAGCAGACAATAGGTTTTCCATCAGTTCGTAATAACTGCTTTCAGCTCCTCTCTTATTAACATCTTTACAAAGTCTGGAATGTTCACATTCCTTCTTGCAGATTATACATTTCAGCTGTTTATTGACCAGTCCAAAACGGTTTGATCCTCCACTGCGACAAGCAAGTAATTTGGCATCAGGTACTTCGAAAATCTCTTCAGTAGCCTGAAATAAGCAAAAAAATTAAGGCATATTTATGATAAAGAAACAAACATAATTTAGTCATAAATTTATAAAATCCAGCACACTGGTTGCAAGGCTGAAAGATACTGGACCCTACACTATTTACAAGTGTCTTTAGTGTTACTGAAAATACGGTACTTATGTTGTAGATTTCATTGATATCCCCATTTATAAATAAATTATTAGATCAAATTGTGGCAATTACAAGAGAAATTCAAAATTATACTCTTTCCTATGTTGCCATAAAACACATTCATAAAATTTATGAGTTTTACTGAACAAATACACATTCAACTTTGATGTCAGCTGAATGAATGTTTATTGAAATCCCTACAAATTTGTTATGAATATGTTTTGCCAATGCATTTTTCCAAAAATTAATAAAGCTTGGACATAACTTTTGTTGGAAGTCTCACTCAAGTCCTATACTGGTCTTATAATAACTGTTGACAGGCCACCAAAAAAGATTAATACTTTTCTTGGCTTTCTTGAACTAGTTAAGGTTATAACAGTTATATACTTTGCTTACCATATATCTGTGATCAGCTCCTGAAGAAAAAATAATAAATAGCTGTTTGTTTGTTTTGTTAGTAATGATACTCATTCAGCAATACTTCAGATCAATATAATTATACAGCACCTGAGGCTCTACAGATTGAACTAAGTCTTAAAGTGGTTAACAACAGTTGTCAAAGAAATAGGAAAAATAAAGTTTAAGTATTCAGCACTGTTAAACTGTAAAAGTATTTTTTGTGTGTTGAAACTTTTGTAAATTACTCACTTGTCACTTCTCCCCAGAGTAAATGTTCATGAAACTGCACTGTTTAGGTATGTGAACGTTATATGGTTAATCTTAGCATGAAGAAATATTCTCATTTAATAAATTCTCGCAAAAATCATGAACATTTCCATGCCGCCAAAAATTACCACTTTGCAGTATTCATAACATTAATAAAAATGAGCTGCCAAATTTCTAAATTTCATTTAAGGTTAGAAAAGAGGCATAAACAACACAGAAATGTATGCCATAAATCTCACTCACATATCCATGAAAAAACTTATGAGCTTTTGGGATAAATAGACAATGCAAAAAGTTATTCTTTCTAAATAAAGCAGTGGATAAAAAACTGAATGAAATGTTAATCAAACTGACAAACCCTTTAAACAATGTGTACCTTGCTCTTCAAAGGATTCATCGAAAGGCTCAATCCCATTATCAATGTCATATTTTCTGTAAACTATCCTTGCAGCCCTAATGTGAATGCAGTCTGGATAGAGCCTATGCAATTCTGAAATAGTGTATGTTGTAATTACACACAGCTGATGCTGAAACAGAAACATTACACAAACATTCATAAAATTCAAGAAGGGTTTTCAATAATGTGGTCAAACATGTGCTACTGGTACAAATTTTTCTAAAAGTATCTGTAACATTTCTAGTTATTGGCACACATTAAGTCACCACTAAACAAGGAAGACAGCGTTCTTGTATTTTAGCCTGGTGGTCTTATGCCCTTTTTCAGTTTTAACCTAGTACAATGGTATCTTTAAGACTATCCAAATCTGTCTAAGAATTCAATAATTGCTGAAGAGAAATGCATGTTTGTAGAAATATACATACTGCAGAACAGTTGACCAGGGTTCGAAGGTACTCTAAATAAAAATAGGTGGATGAGTTGTGTCTAAAATATTGCCTTCAAACCACATGCTTCGAAGGTCATTTTATTTTCTAGACTTTCGGTTGGTGAACTATTCTTCAAAATTGGTGGTAAACTTGCAAAACTTGAGAAGAAATAAAGCATTAGGTTTCATTTTTTCCGGAAACCCTAAATAAACTCTAGTGCATCTTCAGGATGACAGTACAGAATACATAATATAGATTTAAGCATACCATCAATGGACACGTTGACATTCTTGTTTAGGGAAGACATCTGTCTTGAACTTGTGCTGTCACAGCTACACCAATACACCCAATCGCAATCCTCATGTAAAAATGATGATGCCTGCCTTTGCATCAGAACATATTTCTCAGGCTAAAATTATGGATTTTATGACTTAGTTTTATTTTTTTGATTTTGGTTTAACAAAGAAACACTTGACAGGCCTGCAATCAGTCAACCTAACTAGCATTTATACAGCGTAGACATTTAAGATGTAAAAAAATAAACATATTGAATAATGCCTAACCTCTCTAAACATATAAAGTATCTATTATCAATAGCTTTATGGCCACTAACATACAATTAACAATAACACAGTACAAGCTTGCTTAAAGCACATTCTAATCATTTCCTACCTTTCATGGGGTCTTAAATTTGTAACCTAGTATACCAAACTCACTAATTCTTATATTACATGATCATATATTTTATGAATTATGGTTCAGAAAAGTATAAAACTTTATTAAATTTAAATTCAAAATCATACTTTTTAGTCATATTTTACCATTATGAATGACTGTTTAATCTTTTGGTTTCAGATATTGAGAATAAAAAAACTTTAGAGACTTAAGAAAATTAAGTAACTGAACTCTACAGAAGAGAAACCTGTATTAAGCAGCCACTTAAGGGATTGGAGAACATTTGCTGTTTAAAGCAGGTGGCTGCTAATATAAAGAAAATCTGGATAATTGTACCTTAAATATTGGTTGCTTATTAAACCACTGGTGGTTGCTTAATACAGGATAATTGACATTTAAAATAGGTGGCTGCTGAGTACAAGATAATTGAATTTTTAAACTGACTGCATATTACAATGTGGCTGCTTAATACAGCATGGCTGCTTAATACAGGTGAACACTAACACAGGCTTTACTGTATTGTCAAGTTTTCATGCCATGTTGTAAAATATGTTTTTCGAGTGTTTCTGATGGAAAGGCCAATGTTATAGGTTCATTTTGACCTTTACTTAGCTGAAGTAAATTTGAAAACCTGTTTTCAGCATAAAGTCTTTAAACAATACATGTAATTCATAAAATATATGAACAATAATTCAATAATTTACAATTATGTCATTTAAGCATTTGGGAGGTTGGGATACTAGGTTAATACTGGTGTAAACTTTCTTAGTAAATAACTATTTTAAGTTTCAAGTCAATAGCTTTGAAAGTAACAGATAATTTGGAAGTTATATTTCATAGTTTGAAATTTAAGTAATCTATATTGTGGTTTGAATTCCAAAAGTTACAATAACATAGAATTGTAAACAAATTCACATGGAGCTAACAGGGTAGTTCAAAACATTTGCTGTGTTTAAATTTTCCCTCACAGTTTGATGGCAGTTAAATCTAATGTAATTACAGATTATTTGATTGCTTACATATAGTTTGTTTAATGCAAGTTGATAATCTTTGAGGACCATGACACATCCAGAATTTCCAAATATGGATATTCCATTCTGTGCTTTAAGTAACAGCAGGTATGCTTCAGCAGAGTCAAGTGTACAAGCTACTTGTGCTAAATCGAAGCTCTGAAAAACATAATGTAACACTACTTATTATACATCAAAACAAGATCCATATAAAAAATAAACTGGTTTAATTGTGCATGATCTGTATATATGAAATCATAATGAATAATTAATTGTTTGGTTATATCAGTTCCATGATAGTGTTTGCAGTATTTTATCTACATACATGTTAAGCAGTTGGTAAACTTAGTGTCCCAGAATAACCAATAGTTATTGTAAAAACTTCTCTTTTACCAATTCCTACTTTCCATAATGTTTTATAGAGGTAGAGGTTAAAGACAAAGGAACATCAGACGCATGCAGTTCCAAGTTATAATTGTAAAAATGTTTTCCCATGGATTCCATCATCATTCAATCAATACACCATTTACTTGTTGATTCAATG
>JAUMHA010417896.1:0-10457 GCA_032359765.1 Saxidomus gigantea
GGCTGCGTTTTTGGTACGTGGCATTCCCTGTTTGATATTATTTTTGTTTTTTTGTCATGCATTGAAGGATTTTAAAATAACCTGTCACAAATGTTCAACACATCAAGCCGACGTGTCGCGTGCATGACCCACGTCCCTACATCAAAGGTCAAGGTCACACTAAGAGTTTAAAAGTAATGGAATCCTGTATATATGCAAACATTTGTGTCCTGACTGAACTTTTGCCATGCATTGATTGATTTTAAAAATACTTGACACAAATGTTCATCACATCAAGATAATATGTTGCGTTGATAATATGTTGCGTGCAAGAACCACCTTAAAGGTCATGGTCACACTTAGGGTTTAAAAGTATGGAATACTGTATGCATGGTGACTCTGTCATGCATGGAAGGATTTTAAAATTACATTGCACAATTGTTGAGCACATGGAGAAGACACAGACTGTGAGACACCTCTTTCGTGGGCATTTGTCAGTTGTGAGGGACGGCTTTTGTTAATCATAATATTATTTACAGGTTTAGTCCACGTCTTCTTTATACATATACAGTTATTGTTTTATTAAAGTCGCTTTTTCGGCGCAGCCGTTTTAAGATCGCTTTTGGCCGAAAGTTTGGAACTCTTCAACCACCAATGAAATGACGAGTAGAATGTGTAACATTTTTTTTAAATGAGAAATTCACGCTGTAAGGTACCTATTGATTGGATTATACCGGGTGCACATAATGACCGAAAACAACCGAAAAAGACTAAAAAGCACCGAAAAACAGTTTATGCAGACCGAAAACAACTTTTTGTTTTCAAAAGATAATGTATACTTTATAATTTAAGTTTTAAATAAATGAAGGAATGTGTAAATAGTTAATAATCGATCAGATGTAGCGATATAATATCATCTTTTGAAAAATAAATTGTTTTGGTTTAAACAGTATTTATTTCAATTTTGTGTATCATTTACATACATTCGATTGTCAAAAACATATACAGGATTGAGAAGTAAGTTGAAGCCACTTTTGTAATCTCTCTCCTGAGAGTCTGCATAAACTGTTTTTCGATCTTTTTCGGTTTTATTCGTTTTTTGGTTGTTTTCAGTCATTCTATGCATCCGGATAATACCGAATGAGAATAGACAATCACATACTCTTGCGTTTTCTGTCTTTATTGAATGGGTTAATAATTTAAGTACGTGAATAATTAATATATATCAACATAATATGTTGTTACCTTAAACATAATGTTAATTATAAGACTTTTAGTGTAGAATATTTATACTTTCTCGGCCAGTGAATAACGAGTAGCATATTTATAAGAAACACAAGAATTAACTATGATTTCCTGAAACACATGTCGCGATAGATATTCAATTACTATTGGGGACATATTTGACAAGTGGCCGGTTAGCTCAGTCGGGAGACCATTAGGTTTAACAACTTTGCAAGGGAAGGTACACGAGTTCGATTCCTGGTCAAGGTTCTTTTTTTCCCACACCATGTGACATTTGGCGCCTTCCGACTGAATAAAATTAATATTTACTATAAAAATCTGGATAATATCTTGCAATGGAAGTTACATGGGTTCGAATCCCGGTCACGGTCCTGTTTTTTCCTCACCTTGTGACATTTCGCGCCTGCCGACTAAATAAAATTGATTTTAATTATAAAAATTTAGCTAACAATCGCTTTCATATACTAACAATATCGTCGACTATCTTTTTTAAAGGTAGTTCTTGTTAATTCATTCTATTCTTACGAAGTTACAAGGCCCCTAATTGGGAATGGTCTATGTATTTGGAAGGTACGAATGTTAGCTTTGTTTATTGTACAACTGTTTTACCGTTACATTGTATCGATAGCAGGGTGTATTGTTTCCATAAAAACAATAGGGTAACTTTACACCAAAATGGGTGGCAACCCAGCTGCCACCCATTTCAGTGTAAAGTTTCCTTTCTGTTTTTTCAGTGTATATGTTAGGAATATGTATACACCTACCATCTGTCCTGTCCTTTGTTGTTCATCATCGCAACAGTGTAGCCATAATAACTGCCCTTGTTAGGTCCATCAAATTCAATTGAGCTATATATATCCAAATTAAAGCCACTTGTGCCACAAAGCCATGTTAAACACAGGAACGTTAACATTACAGGTCTATGAATACGAAATGCAAATAGTGGTTTCGAACCCAAATTAGAGAGTTTTGAACACCTATGAAGGCATTCAATGAAATTTATCTTTCGAACATCTCTGAAGTTATTGTTTAAGTTTCCTTTACTTTCCATTTTGTCACAATATTGTCTGAGCTTTGAGAAGAAGCGTGTTTTTCTAAAATATTCAATTTATTTGCTTCTTTCTCCACTTCTTTGCATCAAGTTTCATAAAGCGGTTATAATTTCTATTCAACCTTGTCAAAAGAAGGGAAAATCTGTATCACAAAAAATATTCCCTTCGTACACATGTATATAATTTATGGTTTAAATGATATTAAAATATTTCAATATTCTATTGACGGTTTAAGCCACTTGTTTTACACTGTATCCTTACTTCTTATATTGTCGCGCTCTTAAGACGCCTGGTATGTGTAAGATCAGTAAGAAATTGAACTTTAACCAGAGTTTGAAACAATGTAAAATTAGTAACAATAAATCGACTTGCATTTATTCTGTTTTGATAGAAAGAACATACCACTATTCAATGATCACACATATAAAATTAGAAATATATTCAAATGAAATTTAACGTAACAGGAGAAAGGGGACCTTACGACAATTGTTGCTATAAGTTAGACCCAAAATGACGTTGTTTTTATAAACGCCTGGACTTGATGTGGTCAGCAAAAAAAACATTGTGCAAATCATGGATATGGCCAATTCATCGGAGCGACTGAGATTCTGCCGACGTAGAATAATTTTTTTTAGCATTAAACATTAACAAATGGTCAGCCGTATACAAAATTAGAGTGCAAAAATATTAGGTTTGGTTAATCACCATACATTTAAGAACCAAAAGTCAAATGTACTCTTGCAAATGACAGAGGCCTACTTTTGCGCACAATGCATTGTAAATCGTTTTTAAATCTGTTTCAGACCTTACTATTGCAAGGGGTCGAACGTGTACCGGTTCGATACATTTTTAAGTCAGGTCTAAAAGTTTGATGGACTAAAATGGTAGGATTTGAGCAAATCGAAAGTAGGTAAGAGATTATATTTTCATATTTTTCTTATTTTTTCCCACTGCATGGTGTAATCATCTTGTGCAGTTGGTGGAGACGTTATTTCTGCTTGTGAGTATTCAACTTAAAGCACGAAAAACAACAAGATGAAAAAGTTATTGAATGCGTGGTTGCAAATGTAAACATCACTTTGACACGAATTCAAAAATGATACATTGCTATAATTTGCAAGCAGTTGTTCCTCTACTTCTAGCATAGAAATACGTCTTTTTGTTTTTAATTCACGGTCCAAACGAAAACTGATATTTAATCGTTCATCGTTTGTAGAATTTTTCCGTTTTCCTTACTGTATGCATGGCTATTTGTTAGATAAAATAACTGTACGCATAAATTTTGGTTCCTGCACTATGTGACATAAAGTGTAAATACTGGAATAACTTCTAAAACTATTTCTACTGAATTTCAACACAACTATAAACGATCGGTGCACTTTGGATCATTCAATAAGATCCATATTGATCATAGTTCCGTATACCGTGTATAACCCGCCGCTATTTTGCTTTGATTTGAAGTGAATTTTACAAGATGGTAAAAACGTAGAATAGAGAGCGTGGAGATTGTACGTGAATACTAGATACTCTCCCGTCCCCGCATTTATCAATTTCTTGGGTGCTGCTGTTAAGGTCCATGCATGTTGTAACGCGGGTTGCATATCACCGTACTGCCACGGACATAGCTCTAGGTCTGTCGATTATTTTATATTTTTCCGTCCGACCGTCCAGTGTCGTATAAATGAAATTTCATAATAAACCAGCGTCAGACATATTGTAACCGTTTTAGATCTGCATACAAATCAGAAACTATTGTTATCTTTACCATGCATATTAATCGACCGGGGTAAATAGTCTGATTCTGATCAAGTTGAAATAGCCTGATCAAGGTAAAACATAAATACTAGAACAGTTCACTTCTTTCTAATAATCTTGATTCTTCCACAAAAAATGATTGTAACAAAATAGAGCTGATAAAAACATTATATTTGAAATTTATCAACATGAAATTGAAATGGAAGTTTCATATTCACTTAAGTTACCATACTGTACAAATAGTGAAATAGATTGATATGTGCTTTGACATATCAAAACAGATACTTTTCTATTGTTCAAATTTAGTTTGATCTAGTTATGCTAGCCCAATCCCGCTAATTTACCCCGATCGGGAGCTGTGCCCAGATTTGCAGTACATAATATGCAACCGGGTCTGAATCCATACAGGTTTTATACACAGTGGGACTCATTAATGTTTAGACAGCCTCGATTTCATTTAATTTCTCTGATGTCATCAGTAACGACTTGTTTAGAAAATGAATTTAATGTAATGATATTACTCAAAAGTAGATGTTTTAAACGTTTCTAAATCAGTAAGTTTCGACGAATATTTTGGTAAACGGATCTTAAGAAATATTTGTTATCGTGTGTAACTTCCGGTAATTCTTTACACAAAATAAATTTTATTTCAGCACGATAAATCCACAAAATGACACTGTTGTGTTAGTCCTATATCATTATACTTGATATATGATGCTAATGACGAGACGACGTATAATTGATTATTTTGTCAATAGATTTACATATAGATCTACATAGTAGAAAACATGTTTTTCATAACAGTGACCGTACGGCGATGTGACAGATAGTTTCCTCTCGTTTCAGTTATGAAAATGACGACACAAGTTGTTGCATCTGCGGGAAGAAGCTTGCATGTAAACAAGCGTTGGCCAACCACCTAAAACGTCTTAGCACAGATAATAAATAATTTAACTTCATGACGATCACTGAACAACATACACATACACAATTGAAGGGTCCAAGATCGCCAGATTTCAAACAAAAGTCGATTTCATTATTAGCATTATCAAGTCTTTGTCACTTTAAGACTCCAGCTTTGAGTTATTTTAGCTAAAATGGTTTACACGTCTAACCTTTTCTAGCAGTTAATGTATCTAACCATAAGTCATTCGTACACAAGAAATAATTGGCTAGGGAGTTAAGTTCTTAATTGGCACCTGTTTGATTTTGTCATATAGTTGTATAATGCTAGAACAAACGCAAACAAATGAATGGGACATTGTGTTTTTACATATTGTGTTCAAAATTAAGTATTTTGTTCCAAAGGAATACAGACAGTTGTCAGTTGCCCTTCAATAACTTTTTAAATACGATACCTGTAGCTTTGGAAATTTACAGAAATAAACCATAAACATACCTCCACATGATGCACAACACTAATCAAATAAGAATTGTAAACTTCCGCTAAAATCTGAAAAAATACCGACCCGAAAGTTTGTTTACACTCCAAATTGCCACCATTTTAGTCCATCAAACTTTTAGACCTGACTTAAAAATTTATCAAACCGGTACACGTGCTACCCCTTGTATTGACGTTATATAACAGCTGATATAACCAACCAGAATCGACGTGACGAACAGAAATACGTTTAGAATGTGATGTCTTGAAAAATATATAATAAAACTTTGACAATCATGTTCTTTTTTAAAATAAAGAATTGGCATTTGCTCAAAATCATCAAAGGTTAATCTACAGTAACTGCTTCTTTGGGAAGGCTACAATTATGAATATTATTATTAAATGAAATCTTTGTTGATGCTATTTTACATATTATAACTTTATTTCCGTCACTTCAATAGACATCAGATTGTAAACAGACCACGTAGAAAACACATACACATATATGACAATACGTAACATTATGAAAGACCACCAGTCACAGGTTGGTAGCTAAAACACAAATGTTAAGCTTATTTAAGCTTAATTTGTATTTGCGATAAATTGACCATATGTAAAATGTTATTTTATATTAACCGAACGCCGATATCTTGAAAATGCAATAAGATAAGTTCATATAATATGATCCACCTCTAAGTTAAAAAAATGTAAAGAGTATGTTCACTACAGTACTTACATTTTGTTCCGCTATTCTTACACAAGCATGAAAAATAACGGTATCGTTTCTCAAGTATGTTATCTTAAATAAGACGTCGCTGTTTCTTCTGAATTATTTAATTAAGGATTAAAAGATTACGTGCAAACGGGCAAAACCAGTACAGAAGATGGAGTTATCGGCGAGTTATTCAACTCCTTCTTCTCGGTTAACCTCTAGGTTTGATATGAGGTCTTCGTGCAAGCGGATATTAGTCCTGATGCAGCTCTAAATACGCTTTCCAGTTTAGTCTGTCGTACGGCAGCGAGTACTTGCATGATCTGGGATTGGTCAGTAAGAGAACAGCATTTAATAGGGCATTGCGCACCTTTAACCGTTTGAGGGACATTGCATGTCAGTCCGTTGATTGACTTCTCGGCTCTTACCACTCGACAACGGAGGCGGACAATTCAGTTAGTACTGAAGTAACCCTGATCACCCTGTACTGGCCCAGTTGAACCTACGTCCATCAAGCAAGGCTTCAAGATTAACTGATACACATTGTAAGTTGAATTACTTTTTTAATGTTTTCAGTTATGTTTATTTCGCACAAAGCAGAATAAAAAGAAATTTATTATTTTCGCCTTCGAAACTTTATTTGTAAGGGAGGATAGTTCGAATAAGCGCATGCTATTTCCGATGTGTTTTTTTTACTCTCCTTCGCATATTAAGGAGGATAGCTTTTTTGTCGTCGTAATATAAAAGTTTTTGTATATTTTTTATAAATTTACTATACAAAATATATGTATTCTAACATGACTTACGATTTTGTATCTATATACAAAGAGTAGATAAATTGTGTTATATTACGCCATAAACAACGCGGGAACAGATAAGCCGTCAAAAGTGACGTCATATTGTGCAGCATGACGTTAAATAAATATCCGCGTAGAAAATAACGCTGTGCATATATTCACCTTTTGTAATATCTGGTCGTGTTTGAATCGAAATATCATCCTTTTCAGCGTTGTTATAAACAATTCTTTGTCGTTCTGATGTGCAGCTATATAACTCCCAGGCCTCCGGCCTTCGTGGTTAATTACTGAGCATCATAACTCCAAGTTTAACATTCTAACCTGACTAACGATTATGTCTCTATTTACAAAGCGCAGAACAATTATGTTATATTATACCATAAACAACGCCGGAAACGATATGCCGTCAATATGACGTCATATTGTGCCGTATGACGTTAAATAAATATCCGCTAAGAAGAAAAAAAACGTTTTCCATTTATTCACGTTTTGTAATATCTCTCTCGTGGTTAATTACTTCGTATCAGTACTCTATTACACGATTAACACCGCTGGAACAGATGTTATTTCATTGATTAACAACTGCAATTGTTTTAATGTACGTTGTTGCTGCGCGTTTACCATTTACATTGATTTATATCCGGACGGAAAACTTTATAAATGGCACAAGTATGCTTAGTACGGTAAGTAATGGTGGGTTACCACTGCCGATCTTCCCGTTCGCCCAAATTCCCCGACTAAGTTCGACCAACTGCTTGATAAGCCTGTGCACGACTTCTTCCCTACACGATATCAACTCGATCAGCCCAACCAACTAGACCTTTACTCGACCAATACCCGATTGCACGACCATTCATGATTCCTCCACACGACTTCAACCCGACAACCATTCCGATCTCTACTCGATCATAGAACCAATGCACGATCCCTACACGATTTTTACTCAATCATCTCAAACAACATGATCTCTACACGATCGTTTCCCGATCAACTCGACCTTTACTCGACCAATACCCGATCACTTGCCAATGGCTTCTTAAGCGCTTAACTTCTCGATCCATACTCGACATGTCAAAATAATTTGAGTAGGAAGTCGGAACGATGCCGAGCAATGTAGACCACCCCGACCACTCTTGTCGAGCGATTCAGACCATTCCCCAATCGCTTGATTGTGCGTACATGTATTCGAGTTGATCTGATCGGTTGTGGGAACCTAGCATTAAGCAAAAAATCAAAATCATCATTAAAATTGACTTTTTTCTATGCCGAACCCCTGGCGCGAGCGTAGACATTTGCGCGTCAAATAAAAAAGGGTAAGTAAAGATAAGAATGAAAGTTTAAGAGAAAGTACTATCGTATGTTAAAGTTAAAAGATAAAACATAGTTTGCAGAGCGAAGATAAAGGCATACATCCGCATTGAATTGTTGGAGGGACTATTCCAGTAAATGGCAGGAGCACAATGTACAAAATTTCTCCAAACATGTTCAAATTCGGCACTTATTCTCCCATTACAATGTACAGCAGAAATCACCCGAGGAATCATTTTCAACTCAAATCAGTTAGGATTTGGATTGACAAGCATAAGGTCCAGTATACATTGTAGTAGGTTTATATTAACTTACACAACTGTATATTAGTATGGACTATTAAAAAAATCAGTGTTAAAGTCACAGGATCTCTTTGAATGTACTGATATTGTAAAATAAATTTACTGATCTGATAATGATGTTCTATTCATTCAAAAACAATGTTGACATAATAATTTCTTTTGTATTCAAATAATTTATTCACGAAAAAGAGTTGCCAGAAAGCCTTCTTTAGCAATATCATTGAAAAAGATACTGCTCTATATTTCGCTCATGTACATGTACATCGATTGAAAAAGTTAAGTTAGGAATGTTCTTCGTACAAATAAAGGTCATTTCCGTCGATAAGACATCGTTCTTGGTAAAATAAGAGCTACTTGCAATTGTGGTCCTGTTACAGCAAATTGAGATTTTAAACTTTAAAAGATAATGATACATGTTTAAGATTTTAAAATTTACAAAACACCCCAAAATGTAATTATACATTTTTTACATAATTAAGATTTTCAAATTTTCAAAACTCACCAAAAGATAATAATAATTATTTTTGCACATGTTTTAAGAAGGGTACATTTGTTATAGAAATTAAAGCAATGCGATTTTTTTTGTCTTTATGGAGGTCCATCTGCCTGACAGCCCTCGGTATGGCCTGCTAATATGTACATGGAAATGAACGGAATGTGTTATTGTGCAATTTCCAGACAGTCTTGGGTAAACAATCTTTATTTTGAACATAACCGCCAATGCTTGATGGAAATCAGTGAACAGTAGCGCCTGAGAGCTGATTACACAGACAAGTTTAATCATCCGGAACACTTACAATATTTCAGACTTCTTAGTAAAATAATCGACATGGAAAGCGTTTAAACTTTACACATAAGATGTTGTTGATTCTGAAAGTTGTTGTACTTACAGCTGAGAGGAGCCAATAGTTTTAACCTTTATTATTCATCAACTCAGAGAATAAAGGAACGTTCGTTACAAAATGAACGATAGACCACACGGATCTTCAGCTAACTGAAGCGAAAGTATTGATTGGTCTCCGGTTGACCACAGTTGACTTGCACTGGACCTTTCTCGCACCCTAGACTCCTTGGTCTTTCTTTTTGTTTGGATGCTTTGACAAACTGACCTCTGACACGTTGACCGAAGAAATATACAGGACATCAATGCATCCCTGACTATAAAGTTTTAAGGACGATCGGCACGGATCTGAAATGTGTGTTACCGAAATCAGTAAGTTTAAGAAGCTTCTTATCTAGAAAACTTTACGTCGAAGCAGAATTAGCACATACACTAGATTCTATTGCATTTTAGTTCATAGAACTACCGATTGTATGATAATTCGGGAAGGCACCAGCGAAGTGTGCTTTTCATGATAAGGGAATGCAAAGTTATCCTCTTTTTAACTTAAGATATAAGATATCAAAATGATAATAGAAGAATTTAGGTGTTTGCTTTCAATTTATGTTTTCTTTTCAGATTGTATCCCGATGTTTATATATAGCAGCTGCAAACGACAGCGAGGGTTGTTCAATATAGTTCTCAAATCATTCTTAATGCCAAAATATACAAACACCTCGAAATAAATAAATCTAACATATAAACTGAAATGTTTAGTTAAATTAACCAAGAGTTCCATGATCTATATCACGCAGGCTATGTACAGTCTAGTAGAAAACTTACCAACTGAAAACGTTTTATTTTAGTATCTTTGCTGCCTTGGAAACAAAATAAAATCAATTTGGTAACCGGGCAACCATCCTGTTACGAATAAATAAGTGGTAAGAACAAGTATGAAAATCGGTAACGTCTATAATTAAACGCTACAAAATTACTATTCACAAGGCAAACACTTCATACCTACTTGTCCTCAGTTCCAAAAGAAAGTGTGCACTTAGGTTTTTGTTAATTTTATGTATTACTTTTAACAGAAATATTATGATGTT
>JAUMHA010417907.1:0-10457 GCA_032359765.1 Saxidomus gigantea
TTAGTGCTATGAAATGACTGAAATACAGGAACCGTAGATGTACAATATAACCTTGTGAACTAAACGTACATATGACTGAAATAGTTTTTGTTACTTAATCTTTCAAATAAATGTAAATTCTTTAAATTGCAAGATTCATGGTGTCTCTCTATAAGACTTACGTGTGTTGCAATATTTGTCAGTTGGTTGGTATCCTGGAACACATCCATTGATACAAAATCCGTCCGTGTTCCTACAAATTTTCTCCTTGCACGTGTCACATGTCTGACTGCAGTTGCTTCCAAATCTTGAGGCTGAACATTCTGTAATGTTACAATGTAATTTATTGTACAGAGCTTAACACACTTAACGTAATAAACAAATTATAAACTTTAAGGGAATGTTGCATGACATAATTCAAAGTAGGACCGCAACGTCATTACAAAAATAGTAGTACTCACATAACATTTATTGAAGATGAAGACTTGTTGCAAATAACGTTTAGTACATCTGTTTTGGTGGAATGTACGATGTATTACATGACACTTTGTTGAAATCATCAGCATTATAAACAACAACAACAACAGCAACACAACATCTTACTTATCTCTTTGATAGAGTGTACGATATATTTGATAGACCTTCGTTGAAATCATAACCATCATCATCAGCAGCAGCAGCAACAACAACAACAAAGACAACAACAAAAACATCTAGCATAACATAAAACGTTATTGCTCACGACATAGGAGGCAAAATTAATTAAATACATTTATTTAAGTATCTATATAATTAATGATTTCGCAGCATGGCCCAAGTTCTATTCTGATTGGGCCCATGATCCATGACCTTATTTCTGAGCCAATATCTAGTGGCCATACACCATACACATTTCTTTCATGTCTTTTTATTATTTTTAAGCACATTTAGTTTTAAAAAAATCTCTGTGGATTCTATGTAGACTTTGCATGTTACTTGATGACTAAGCATGGCGACAAACTCTGACAAGTATGCCCTAGCGCATCTTCTAAAAGGACTGTGCCTTCTCTAAATCGCCTATTCTACCCGAAAACTTGTGAACAGGGCATGTTCTATTCTTCAGATGTATTCTTATCTTTTCTAACATTTAAGAAGTTTACCACCCTAGTAAGTAGTGAAATTTAATAAAGTTCGTTTGCTTTTTCTGTGGCGCTGATAATGCTATTGTTGGCAATTCTTTGCTACTACTATACTCTTTTGTTCTTACAGAAGCAAGAATGACGGTGATATTTTGTTAAATGATGTATGTGACATCAGGTTATGACATTGAAGTGCCGCAACATTTTGAAATCAGAAACACAAGAAATGCATATGCAACTTTGTTTCCGTGTTTCTGAGAAAATGATGATTTTGTGAAAACTTGAATGACGAATAAAAGTTTGGTTGTACGAAAAGTCTAATTAAGATATTGAGTATTAAAGAAATATAGTAAAATCCGGTTAAATCTGGATCACCCCTCGCAGTTTACCTGTATCACAAGCGAGTCCTTTCCAGCCGGACAGACACCCTGGGGTCTGACACATTCCTGTAAGATAGTGGCACGGTTTTCCGTCGGAACAGTGACATTTTAGGGCACATGCATCTCTAGAGTTACAAAAAGGCCCTGAAAGAAAGTTGACCAAATCGTGAGATTCAAAGCAGTTTCAAGAGAAAACGTTTGGTTCACCAACTACTTACTGTCCAGTGTTTGACTTACATTAATACACTTATCTCTAAATACTGATAAGGACTTACAAATTAGGAAGCTGTTTAGTAGATAGACATATGTATGTTAGAAATCACAGACGAAAGTGATCCGACCGGAAAAATGGGGTTTAATACAGGTAACAGACTCTTTTTTTGACGGCTTTATAAACTTCCACTGAGAGAATTATAATAGGTGTTACCGAAATCAGTAATCATATATGTTACTTGTAAGCACACTAAGTCAAGTACACAACTTGACACTATATTATATGATTTTTCAGAAAAATGCATAATGACATGTATGTTTTGAAAGATAGAAGATTAGTAGCAGCCAGGCACATAGAGATGTGTTAACAAGACGCGTCTTAATGTGATAATATCTATGTATAGCAAACTATTTTTATTTCATTTGTTCAAAATTACATAACAAATACTACAGTATCAGGTTATTAACTCCCGATTGTTACAGTTTATCATTTCTTTTGTACAAAAAAATGTATATAAAAATAGTTGAAACATAAAAACGAAAGCAAAAGAGCAATACCTGTTCCATACACGTTAAATTCACACAAAGTAAGTATATTGCCAATAAGACTAACACTGAAAAACTGAGCTATGACGGGGTTCGGAAGACGATGAATAAAATGCCTAGAGCTTGTGCTTGTTATTTGTGGTATTTGGTAGATCTTCATGGCAGACGGCATACTGGGAATGGGAATAACAGACGTGTTGCTAGCATAGATTATTGCGTCTTGCAATTGCTCAGCTCCTCCTAAAACATGCATCAATACTATAATGTTCAAAATATACAAATGCAATATCACAACGACCTTTCTTTATCACTTAGTTTAGCTTTCCTCGTTTCCTCCATTTGAGGCAAAACATATTATTCTACCAATTTCTGTCAATTAATTATTTATAAAATGAATTATGAAGAATTCTAGTATCTATCAAATTTGATACTAAGGAACGTAAGTAATTGCTTATAAATACATAACGAAAGCGGTAGTGCACAAACAAAATCACCAGTTTACAAAGCAGCAAATAATATTGTTACAAATGTGCATTAAATAATGAAATTTATTTATTTGCACAATGGATTGTTCCTGAATATTACTGCATACCTGACTGGCGACCAAATACTTCCACGGTGTCCACGAGGTACTTGTTTATAAGGTTAATCTGCCACCATGATGGTGAATGCGACGCCTCTGTCACACTGCAACACTGACAAGTGTCGACATCATAGATTTTTTGTCCGTCTATTGCTTTAAACGAATTATAGTTAGTGCTGTTTAGGAAAAGGCTGGACTGCTTCGTGATAGCAGTATATCGGAGGCGGTCGACTAGGTTTCCTGTGTGGACGAAACAAATATATTGGAATCAGGAATATTGATGTTAAGTATCCTAGTGAACCTTATTTTGACAAATGACGTTGATTTCAACGATGACTAAATGTTTTATAGTCGTAGATATAGAAATACATTTTACGAGTTTTCAACAAAAGTATCGTCATCCGTGGTCGAGTGCATTGAGAGTCGCAATATACCAATGAAAATTAAAGAGACGGCCAATGTTATTTTACATTTTAAAATATTTGATAACCAGAGTGACAATTTCTAATTGCTAAAGTTAATATATGTTCCGCCCGTTAAGCGAAGCGAATTAGGGGGGAAATGTTTTCCTTGAAGAGAAATAGATCTATTGTGGGAAACATTCATTACTTCCCATGACTCATTCTACAAGTTTGGAATATAAATTGGGTTAAAGCCGGCAACATCAGTTCCTTTTCAAGAATCGGGCATCAAATTTTCGTCACTGCTCAAGGCAGCTGTTTGGATGTTTCGGCTGTAGAGACTTCATTCACTACAAGAAAGACTGTCCGTACACGTCAGGCACTTTTAACAAGCAGAGTTAATCAGTAATCGATGCTACCCAGAACAAAACATGAGTCATCAGATTTGACAGATAAGTATTCTTTTTTTAGCTGTAATTGTTATGATTACACGGTGACAGTTTTTTTTATATAAACAAGGTCAAATAACAACAATCGTTAAAGATATATTAACATAGTGTAAACTGAAGTAAATTGGAGTTAACGATTGTATATTTGATACAATAAAAAGTGGGTAAGATATTTCTTTCATTAATTTGCCGTCTGCTTGCATTCTGAAAATATCAGGTCGGCTTTACAATAATGCAGTTTTGTACGTAAAGCAATAAATGATTTGTTATTGAGGGTGTGATTGAAAAGTGTGATAACATTTCTACCTTTCTTAATGAATCAACTGCTTCAGTACAGTGTTCTGTAAATAAGCGTTTAATTCTAGATGTAAGACATCTGTGCAAAGAGGGTAGTTAGGACACATGCCTGTATTGATATGAAGTGAAAGATGTCTCCAGTGACAAATTGAACAGAAATATTTCAGTTATGATTAATGTTCTGTAGTGATATAATTCTTGTTATGGCGCTATTTGATTATTGTCAGATTTAAAAACATTGTAAGCTTGCCTAAGTGCTCACTATAACATATGCTATATACAAAGCGAATGTGTTATTTTTCCTTGAAGTATTGGTACAAAGATCTTGGTATGTGTAAGGAGTGTGCATCTTAGCACTTTGGTCTACATTTTAGTAACAGTGGCATTGACCCTAGTGACCCACAGTCCCAGCTTCCTTTCCACGCAAGCTAACTACATGTCAAGTTTCTTGCAATTGGTTACTCCTTTATTCAATTATTGAGTGGAAACCATTTTTCTATTTTTAGTGACAGTGACCTTGACCCTAGGTGGTTGTAACAGGTGCTCTGTACATTTGTGGTGAGTTATTCTCTATGTGGGGCGAAAGGTCGAAAACACGACAGATTGAAGGCGAATTACGACGCATTAAAACCCAGAACTCGAAAACTCAACGAAACAATAAGTCGTGTTTTCGCCTTTTATCTGTCGTGTTTTCTACTTTTCGCTGTGCCAAGTCGAAAAGTCGAAAATACGGACACACGACAAAATAGCTAAAGGCGAGTTTTCGTTTTTTCGACTTTTCGCCCCGAAATGTCGAAAACATGACATGGCAGAAATCAACCTCCATCGAAGTCAGTACACAAACCTAGTATGACCGCTATATTTTAGTTAGCTTTCCAATATAAACTCTGAGACTTAAATCAGATATGTCGATTTACTTCATGATACTAACAAACATAATTACAAAATATCGAATACTCACTCAGTGTTAACTGAACCTCACACAATGTAAGGACGCTAATAGTAAAACGTCTTATAATTAGGTAGCGAAACGACAGTCCATGTTCCAATTGAAGAGTGAATGTGTTACTTCCGTCGTTTGGATTTCCACTATATACAAGTGTTCCATTAACAGTCTCCATTGAAAAGTTCCCAACAAAAACAAACACATTTTGATATTGTGATGTACTACCTGCAAAACAAAAATGAAACATTAACACTCAAAACCAGTAATTGTTCGCTACAACATAAACGAAACATGGTACGCAATTTTCATTCTAGCTTAATTAGACCTGATGTATACATGTATATATGTCTTCTACAGTCAGATATAAATTTGAAAACTTGTATGACATATACAAGTAGACGGCAATATGATGCTACTAGATCTGTTTTATCTAACTTTAAGTACATTGAATATTTTAATGTAAATTGCATTAGAGTTTTCAAAATTCAACAATTCATTTTCAAAGTAAATTTATTCAGAATGATAACAATGAACTGGTGCTTAATCCCCATTATTTGTTTGAAAATGGATGACAATGAGTAACCGGCTTACCAATCTAACGTATAGGTTAGCAAATTATAAATGGTGTGTGATTCATTAAAAGTGGTACATGTATTCTAAGTGTTTTTAAAAGATCATCAATTGTCGTGTTTGCGTTTGATTTAAAAATGTTATGCTGCGCCTCATTCGGTTTTAGGGTGGATTAAAATATAAGAAGCGCAAAGTGAAAGCATTTGGAGAAATGTTTATAAAATAGCTTGTCACATGCGCTCGTACTCCGACATGTGTTGCATAGTAGAAAGTAGATAAAGTAAGGACGTTACTGAAATCAAATCTGATAGATGATTCGAAATGATCGTGTCCGAGTACTAGAGTACGAAGTCTTGATTTCATTGCCATCCGTATTTGTTTTCAAGTCTAATATTACTGTACAGCCAAGTAAATGTGTATACCTAACTATACAAATCACCATTTGAGTACATTTATTAGATTTAAGAAATCAAAACTTAAGCTATTACAGAAAGTAATGCCGTCTTTTCATAGCCGCTTTGACACAGGAATAAAAGCTCCAAATTTGAGTGCTTGACACCCGGTGGGGATGGCTTGTCGGATTTCAATACATTCGGGGCAAAACGTTGACCACCAACTAAGCTTGGTCCTAGTCACTCATCTGAAGTTGAATTGATGTACAGGCAGTATATTCTAAAACAATATCTCAACCAAACAACCGTCTAAGCGTATCCTCTATGCACGAGCAATTATAAGGGCCATAATTCAATGAAAAACTATCCGTATTAACATGAAGGCAACATGCACAGCTAAACTTGGTACCTATTACTCCTGTGAATATTCGTTGAATTTTCGCCAATATTTGCCAAGAATGAGCTCGAACAAACATTTTATTTATACAATGCACTAAAATATTATGTTTAAGAATGTAGAAGGGCTATTACTGACCGAACATTTTTTGCGGTTTTAATATTTTGACATTTTGCACAAGCAGGCTGTGTTTTGACCATTCTTGTGGAGTTTCATTGATTTCCGGTCATTGTTTGCAGAGAAATATCGCACACAAACATCTCTATGTACATGATAGATGTCTGATCAAATCAAAAGGACAATTGGTAAAACTAGACTCGATACTTAATCAGTCCTGCGAATTCATATGGTTAAAAAGGAAATATTAATCAAGACCAGCATATCACACGTATGGATGCCAATGTTATATTTAAACTGACCATAGATAGTTGAATAATTGAAGGTTGAAACAATAACAGCAAATAATTTGTATCTAGGATTGTACATATAAAAACATCTTAAGAAGGTTTTCATAGCAAATGCGAGACAACTTTTGAGGTCACAGGTTCCAAGCCAAATTCAGGGTAGTTTTGGACAATTGAACGGATGCCTTATAGTACTTCCTAGAAATTGGATTGTCTCGGTAAATTGATGTGCTAGGTATGCTTAGTACACGAGTCACGTCGGCAATGAGATGTCTATGTCAAAGATAAAGGTCAAGAAAGAGGCATTGGTTTCGAACATATTAACATGGAATGAGGTTTGCTATGACAAATTCGATTTGATTTGATATTGTTTTCACAGAGCCCAAGGTCACAGTCACAGACATGTGACAGCTTCCAATCAATTAGTCAATAAAACTTGACAGGGGTGGTCTTAACGATTTTATAGTCACTGTGTCAAAACATTAAGTCCAAATAATGTAGGAAACATAAATGGTTTGGATTACCGGACTTTGTGCACAGGATCAAAAATGGAAAGATTTGCCATGAGAAGAAAACACTTGAACAATTTCTATATCATTGTATCATATGTCATAGGGTTATTGGTTCGAGTCATGTTATCAACCATGTATCTTTATTTGAGAAAGTTCTCAGTTCCTTAACGCAGTATAATAATGTAGTACTGCTTCTTCCAGGTTAACAGCCCGCCAGTGAAATACAGTTGAAACGGGCTTAAACCTATACAACAACACCAACAGACTATGCTGAGCTGAATCCTTACATGGTTTATAAAAACTTCGGATCCTAAAGATGCAAGGACGGTTGGTCGTTATCCCCTGATACAGTTCAAAGGTCGCGGAGAGTTTGGACATATCAACGGTTTACAATATGACACAACTCCGGCCTAGGATTCGTAAAAGGGATGTCGGTCATGTTCAAGCAATGACTCATTTGTTCGCTCTTTTATTCAAAAGTCCAGGTCACGGTGACTTAAACAGTTATGACAACATACATGTATTACCGTCGGGAGAGTAAAATATTTAAATATACATGGTCACACAATTTTTCTGACTGCCGTTTATTCAAACACTGTTTCCGAAAATCCGCCATAAAGAGTATCAGGTATTACTTATGGTTTTGCACGCTCCTGTGACCGATACAATTCATGATCTTTTTCGCTTTTGGACATGACACTTTTTTCAATTAGTATAAAATACAAATGTAGACTTGGAGGCAAATTTGTCTGCAAGTATGATGTTTTTGTGTAAATATTATTGATCTTGATACGTTGATTTTCAGTTTTCCACTTATATGTTATAATATATCAGCATACACTAGGAAGAACTACATACCAACATTCAGTTTTTTATTAAAACTAACTTATTTCTGTGCTTTTTAAAGTAGATTTGAATTTTCGCTTTGCTTAGTATTGGACCTTTAAGTAGGCGGTATAAGTAAATAGCTGACTTGTGTTTGCATGAATGTATATGTTTTTTTTTCTTTTATTATTTATATGTACGGCCAACCCAGGGGTATCTCCCTGGGTGAAAATGCAAAGACTCCTGACAAGCGCATGTTGGAGAGATACAGATGCAGATACAAGGGAATCCGAGTACTTGACCCTAGCTTTTTACGATCCCTTGGTTGTTTTACATGCCCGTTGTATAGCACCGATACACATGAGACAACCTCTATGTTTCTAACTAGTTTATCTCTAAATGGGTGGGAAACACTGAAAGCGTTTCTAAAATTCCCAGTGTCCCGGCTGGGATTTGAAACGGGGACCTCCAGATTGGTTGTCCAGAGCGTTAACCACTCTATCATCGCGCAACCCTATGTGGGTTCTCATCTGTTTTCATCCTTTTAAGATCCACTTAAGATGCATTCTCCTTACATCACTATGTAAGATGCTTTGGATTCAACCATTTGTAATATACGACCTTCGTTAGGTTAAACCGTTAATACCGTGGTATATTAAACAAGAGGGTCATGATGGCCCTATATTTCTCACCTAAGATGATTGGCTGGTTGTTAAGGAAGTCACTTGTTTCAAGGGGAAGTCACTGGTTGCTAGGGGAAGTCACTGAAATCTAGGTTTTTCCTATTACTCTATATACAGACAAGGGACCCCCCATCCCAGTGGCTGATGTCAATTTTGACCCCATGGGCATAATTTGAACAAACTGTGTAGAGGTCCACTGGACGATGCTACATACCAAATATGTAAGCTCTAGAGCTCTAGGCCATGTACTTTTGAAGAAGACAATTTTTAAAGTTTTTCCCCGGGGATATTAGTTGAACAAACTTATTAAAGTTCCACTAGGCAATGACACATACTTAATATCTAAGATCTAGGCTTTGTGGTTTCTGAGAAGAAGAATTTTGAATTTGTTCCGACATAAGTCTATATGAAAATCAGAGACACTCTGGTTGTCGTTAGTTCTGTCTCCGGGGACAATTTTTGAACAAGCTTGGTAGAGGTCCACTAGGCAATGCTACATGCCAAATATCTAAGCTTTTGGCCTTGTGGTTCAGAGAAGAAGGTTTTTAAAGTGTTTCCTATATAAGCCTATGTGAAATCAAGTGACCCCCGGGCAGGGTCAAATTTGACCTCGGGGACAATATTTGAACAATCTTGGTAGAGGTCTACTAGGCAATGCTACATGCTAAATGTCTAAGCTCTAGGCATTGTGATTTCAGAGAATTTTTTTTTAAATGTTTTTCATATATAAGCCTATGTAAAATAAAGTAACACCCGGGCGGTCTCAATTTTGACCCGGGGGTCATAATTTGAACGCTTTTAATAGAGGTCCACTAGGCAATGCTACTTGCTAAATATCTTAGCTCTAGGTCTTGTGGTTTCAGAGAAGAAGATTTTTAACGTTTTTCCTATTTGTTGCCATGGCAACCAGAGTTCTACATCGAACGGAATTTTTTGAACAATTTTGGTAGAGCTTCATGCAAGAACCATCCCTGCCAAGTTTCATTAACAGTGATTAAGGTGTTAGAGTGTAAACACCGTTACATATTGCATTTTTTGTTAACTCAAGGGCCATAACTCTTGAAGAACTAATCCAATCAAGCCCATAATTGATCTCATTCGAGATCTGACGGTCATACACATTTTCTGTAAATATGGTTAGAATTAGTAAAGAAATGAAGGTCCTAGAGTGTAAACATAGTTAAATATTGCATTTTTTGTTAAATCAGGGGCCATACTTCAGGAAGTACTGATCCGATCAAGTCCATAATCAAACTCATCTGAGGTCTTGTGACCATATACATTGTGATTAAGTTTCATTATGATTGTTTTAAAAATGTAGATGCTAGAGTGTAAACAATCTATTTGTGGACGGACGGACGGACGGACGGACGACGGACATTCAACGATCCTAAAAGCTCACCATGACCACTTCGTGGTCAGGGTGAGCTAAAACGTCTAAACAGATATATGAAATTCAATTTGACTCATACGCACTTTTGACACACACTCTTTAGCGAAAATAATATCATTTTCGAGGTACCGTGACGCCTTTGGCAAACCTTTGTTCCCGTAGTAATTGGAACTAACCACGACCCTTCAGTTTACATATTACTCAGATAAATGTTCGGCTTTCACCTTCGGAACATGCATGTGGTAGACGTGATAACATTAAAGGGACATACCCTATAACTGAAGTCAAACTGAATAACCTCCAAAACATAAATAATAGAATCTTTGGAAGTATTATAACTTAACCTAAAAGTTTCAGCTATGCATTCCT
>JAUMHA010417918.1:0-10456 GCA_032359765.1 Saxidomus gigantea
GCCTGCTGGATATATCGTCTACTAATCTTCAAAATTTGAATTTAAGATATTTTACAATAGCCACTATCATGCGCATGTGCATTTAATGTTATAGATTTAAAGACACTTCAAAAGAAGTGGCTTATATGAACAAATGTTTTGATTATAGTCATTAAGTAGAAACTCCTGATTCTAATATGCTACGAAAATATTCGTCTGCTGAAAATGGCGTCTGCTTGTCTGCAAATTGGATGAAATATCGTGTTTGAGTTTCTAGGTTTAGCCCAAGTGATAGAGTGATCTGGGAATCCTTGGATTTTTATTTTTGCCGAATACTTAAATACTAGTGAAAGTGACAAACATCGCCTTAACGATATAGACAAAGAAGGGAAATTAAAACTGTTCCATAGAGTTTTCTATGATGATAGAAAATCACCTCAGGAACAAATTGATAAGAAATAAATTGTTGAGAAATCTGCCCTTGAATCTGAGATTTTTGCTATATTAGGTGATTTTCAGGGACATATTATTTAACACCATGCCTACTGATACTTCATTAAATTTCATATTCTTGTTTGTTATCATACTGTCAGACATTCTGCAAAGTTCTAAATCATTCTTTCAAATATTTTTTTTTTCTATATTTCAATGAGTAAGCATATTCTTTTTTTCTTGAAAAAGGGACATAATTTTCCGACTTTGTTGTAGTTTTTTGTTGTACTTACCAATAATTTGATATATTTATTTAGGTGTGTTTCTGCCTGTTGAATTTAAAATGAACTTTCCGGAATAGCAATTTGTTCTGTCATTAGCATGCTATTGCAGGCTCGGAGTTTTGCTTCGTCATTTTTGCAGGGGCGGCATTTCAGTTTAATATTTTCTTTGATCACTTGTCCGAATTCTTAAATAGTACTGAACATTAGAAACATTGCCTTATTTTTTGTCAAGAAATGAAAGTTAACAATGAAAATAACAAATAATTGCTTTAGAAATGATTTATGACACAAAGCGATACATGAACGAAAATGTTTCAGAAGGGCAGAAGCTTCATTCGTCTTGGAATAAAATGGCAAGGACTTCACCTTAACATAACAAAAAAAAAGCAACGGTATCAAAGACCAACAACAATTGAAATGAATTAGAAAACGAAGATAGATGTAATATGTAACCCTTGATAATGTTTTCAAAAAACATTGCTTTTTCATTGATGAGTCATGGTATTTTAGAAATTAAACAAAGATCACTCTTATGTACAAGATAATTTAATATTATAGATTTAAAGACAGTATAAAAGAAATGGCTCATATGAACAAAGGCATTAATTATAGTAATTAAGGTGAAATTGCACATTAACCTGCAACATTCTAGGCCCATGTTTACCTGCTGAATATGTCGTCTACTAATCTTCAAAATTGGAATTTAGATATTATACAATAGCCACTACTATGCACCCTTAAATTTAATGTTTAAGATTGAAAGGCACTACAAAATAAATGGCTAATATGAACAGATGTTTGAATTACAGTCATTAAGTAGAAATATCTCAATAAACTTGCTACATATCGTGTTTGAGTTGTTACGTTTGGTCTAAGTGACCAAGTGCTCTTGCATTCCTTGCTGGATTAATTCACTGTTGCGCTTGCTTTAGTTTCCATATTTTGACATGATTAGTTTTAAGATGCGTGTCTGACTGATGATTATGCTATGAGTGTGCAGTTATTGCAACAGGTTATGCCATTGGATTGGTTTGCCTGTTTCAACATTCGCTGTTTAGAATTTTGTTTTATTATCTTTAATACATTAGAACATTAAAAACAACACCTTAATGGTTAAAGCAAATCAACAATAAAAACAATAAATTGATTTGCATTTAAGAAATTGCTTCATGTCATTTACTTATATATAAATAAAAATTTGAACTGTTGCGAACCAGCATAAGCTTTATTGTACTGATAATGAAAAGTAAAAACTTCACCTTAACATTACACAAAATAGCAACGGTATCAATGACCTAAGGCAAATAGTAAACTTAAAATACGAAATAGTTATTTTACACTTGATAATGCTTTGACAATATATTCCACCTTCATATCTATATCATGTAGTTTTAGATATAATACAAGGGCCACACTAATGTACACATGAATTTAATGTTATAAGATTAAATATACTACAAACAAGGCTGATATGAACAAATCGCTGGCTAAGTGGAAAACTATTGTTACAACATGTAAATAAAGAATGAGAAACAATAATTTTGCTAAGCCCTCTAAATGTTATAATTACAGTCATTACGGAGAAATTGCTCATTAATCTTTAGCATGCACGGACAATAAGACCAAAAGCACATGAATAAAATGAAAAGACGAAATAGTAATGTTAACACTTGATAATGCTTTGAAAATATATTCATCTTTCATATCTATATCATGGAATTTAAGATATCAAAGAAGGATCACACTTATGCACAAAGACACTACAAAATGAGCAGCTGATATGAACACATATTTTAATTAGGAGAAATTGCTCATTAGAGAAATTTTAGTATGCTTGAATTGGCGTCTGCTAAGCTCTAAAATTGGAAGAAATATCATCTTTGAGTTTCTAGGTTTTTGCATGAGTGATCGAGTGGTCTGGCGTTCCTTGCTTGCTTAATTTACTGTTGCACTTGCCATATTTGCCTAGTTTGTAGTAGTTTGTAGTTGGACTTGCCAAGGTTTGGATTTATGTTGCGTGTCTGCTTGTTGAATACTATAGTAACTTGCCGTTATTGCAACAGGTTTCGCCATTTGCTTAATTTGCCTATTTCAGGTTCGGTCAGTTGCTTTGGCATTCCTTGTTTAGTATTTTCTTTCATCATTTTCAATTTTATTTAATAATACTGAACATTACAAATATCACCTTAATGGTAATTTTGTCAAGAATTGCAAATGTTAAAAGTATAAATTGCTTTGCAGTTAACTGTTTTTCATTCAGCAATAAATGAATAAAAGAATTTAAACTCTACCGAAAGGTTCTGTTCTTGGAATCAAATGTCAAGGACTTCACCTAATCATAACAAAACTAGCAACGTTATTAAAGACCAATAGTGAAAAAAAAGAATTAGAATAGGACATTGTAATATTTTACACTTGAAAATGCTTTTAGAGTATATTGCTTTTTCATATTTATACCATGGAATTTAAGAAAGCATACAAAGTCCATTCTTATGCACATGTGAATCTAATGTTTTGGATTGAAAAATAACTACCTAATAAACGGCTAATATGAACAAATGTTTCAATTATAGTTATCAAAGAGGAATTGCTGGTGCAAGGACAATATTCTCCTGCTGGAAATGTCGTCTGCTAATGTTTAAAATATCGTGTGTTTGAGTTTCTAGGTTTTACCCACATGATCAAGTTATTTGGCATCCTTACCTGCTTTGTTTGCTATAGCGCTTGCCATATTTTCATAGTTTATTGTAGTGTATAATTGTAGTTGCCAATGTTTTGACATGATTGGCTTTAAGATGCGTGTCTGCTTGTTGAATACAATATGAACTTGCAGTAATTGCAACCGGTTTTACCCCATTGGATCGGTTTGCCTATTGCAACTTCGAACAATTATTTTGACATTCACTGCTTAGTATTTTGTTTTATTTTTTTGTCCGAATTCTGAAATAATTCTGAACATTAGAAACATCACCTTAATGGTCAATGTTTACCAGGAAATTCAAATCAACAATGACAAAAATTATCAAATGATTTGCATTTAAGAAATTGTGTTAAGTCATTTACTAATATATGAATAAAACTGTGACAATTTTTTCCGAATTCTTAAAGAATTCTGAACATTAGATACACCATATTAACCATATTGTTGTCAAGGAATGCATATTAGCAATTAATAAACAAGTTTTAACACCTGATAATGCTTTTAAAATCTATATATTAAGGATGTAAATGCTAATCATTACAACGCCATGTTCTAATTCTTTTCATTGACTACAGGTTTTGATACCGTTGCTGTTTTTTGTTATGTTATGGTAAAGTTTTTGACATTTGATTCTTAGTACAAAAAACTGCTACCGTTTCGTAACAGTTTTCTTTTTTATTCATATAGCAAAGCAATTCATACTCTCACTGTTATTGATTTGCATTGACCATTAGGGTCTGCTGGAAATGTCGTCTGCTAAGCTCTAAATCTGGAAGAAATATCGTGTTTGGGTTTCTAGGCTTGGCACATATGATCCAGTGATCTGGCTTCCTTGTCTGCTTAGTTTACTGTTGCACTTGCAATATTTTCCTAGTTTTTTGTAGTTTATGTTTGTACTTGCCAAGGTTTTAACATGATTGTTTTTAAGTTACGTGTCTGCTTGTTGAAAAGGCATTAGCTTACTATAATTGCAACAGGTCTAGCCATTTGCTTTGTTTGCCTATTTCAGGTTTAGAAATTTGCTTCGCTATTCCTTGTTTAGTAATTTTGACATTTTTCCCGATAACTGTGAAAATTACAAACATCACCTTAATGGTCATTATGGTCTCAAGAAATGCAAATCAAAAGTTAAAAACAGGAATTATGTCTTTGCAGTAAAGTAATTATTTCATATGGTCATTCAGTAATAAATGAATAAAAATATTTCTGTTACGAAACAGTAAAAAGTTTATTGTACTTTGCAAGAAAAACCTCACCTTAACATAGCAAAAATAGCAACGGCTTCAAAGACCAATACGCAGTTGCAAAATACGATGTTGTACTGTTTGATACTTGATGACGTATTTGAAATTTATTGCTCTTTCATATCTAAAGAATGAAATTTTAGGTACACTGAACAGGTTTAAAAATGCAATGATTGTAAAATTGTATTTAATAATGTCAATAAAATTATTGTCAATTTAATTGAAACTTATCTACCTGAAAATCACAACATATTATGAATAAACTGTCGCAATTTTAACATTGAGCCACCATAAATGGTTATACAACAGCGTCCAGATATAGCCTAGGGTCATCATATCAAAGTCACTATCAATAACGCTGGCATGAACTAATAATTGTGACTTTTATATGATAACTCTATGTGATTCCGGACGCTGTTGTGTGCCAATTTGTGAAGACTCAATGTTTAAATTTTCAGTTTATTTTTGTGATACGTTGTTAATTCCAGGTAGGAAATTTTAAGGAAAATGTCATTTGTTAACAACATTTAATTTATAATTGTAAAGCCATTGCGTTTCTAACTAGGTTCATTATATTACACAAGGGTCCATCTTATGCACACGTGAACTTAATGTTATATATTTAAAGGCACTTCAAAATTAATAGCTCATATGAACGAAGGTATTAATCATATTAATTATAGTCATTAAGGTGAAGTTGTTCATACACCTTCAGCATGCTAGGACCATGTTCGTCTGCTATATATTTTGTCTGCTAAGCTTCAAAATTGGAATTTAGATATTATAAAGGACCAGTCTTATGCTCACGTGAATTTAAAGTGAAAGATTGAAAGACACTAAAAAATAAATGGCTCATATGAACAAATGTTTTGATTAAAGGCATAAAGTAGAAATTACTCATTTAAACATGCTACGAAAAATTCGGCTGCTGAAAATTTTATATTTGCCTGCTGAATTTCAAAGATTTAAAGACTCTTCAAAATAAATGGCTTATATGAACAAATGTTTTAATTATAGTCATAATCATTATGGTGATATTGTTCGATAACCTTCAGCATGAAAGATCAATGTTCGCCTGCTGGAATTCCGTCGGCTAAGCTCCAAAAAAAATGGAATTTTATATATTATACAAGAGTCACTCTAATACACACTTAAATTTTATGTTAGATATGACAAAATAAATGCCTCATATAAACAAATGTTTTAATTACAGTCAATTGCTCATTTATCTTCAGCATGTTAGAAAGATGTTCGTCTGCCGAAAATGTTGTCTGCTTCGCTTCACAATTGGAAGAAATATTATAGAGTGACAAGCAACTTCTAACCCTGTTCAAAATTATTTACAAATACTGTTATAATTTGTCCATAGCAAACTAAGGGTTAAAATTAATTCGTAAAATAATGATCTTCGACTACACTAAAATTACTGATAAAGCGATATTTTTTAACATAATTTCTTAATTTGGTTTCCTTGTTAATCTATAGCTTATATGCAATAACTTTATATATCATTTCGTGTTATACAGAACCAAAAGTGTCAAACTGATGAAAATGTTATATTTCTAACCATGTGATATAATGTTTATTCGAAGAATTGTTTTCATGTAAGATATTTCATGAGGTGTAAATCATCAAGTAAGGAAGCTTAGTCTTTCATTTTCCAGATGAATATCTTTTTGAAAAGATTTGCAGCATTTTCAAATAATCGCTACAACTTAGAGTATCAGGTATTCTAAGCAATACCCATTTTATAGATGAGACTATTTTTAAAATTAAAACAGAAGCCAATATGAAACTAAAAAGCTAAACATATAAAAATCATCATGATAGCAGAACATCATTGTTTTTAGTTGTTTAGGTTAAAACATGATATCTGAAATCATGCAAAGTTTGAATTAAAATATATTGGCTTTTCAAAGTATTAGCACGACATTATGAGGATATTATATACTATAACCTTTTGTAAGTGTTCACGTAATGCTTAATGCTATTGGATGAATTACATCATAATTTGAAAAAAAAAACTCTTTTCAGTCTTGATCATGATGTTGTTTCTCCTGCAATATACCACAAGCCAATGGAAAAAATTAATTCATAATTAATAGATTGTGTTAAAAATCCATCTATTCAATAGAGGAAATGAAACGAGCAACACCTCTCATACCAGGAGAGGGTCAAGCACTGTAAAAGATAGAGCATTTTGTGTAATGAACAGCTCTCGGTATTAAAGAAATGTCATGTTTTATATTTTAATCATACATTTTAGCTGTAAGATCATGTTTTGATTAAATTACATCATTAGGATTAACATCTGTTATGTAAACTGAAAATGTTATACCCATTTGCTTTTAAATGTCAAGTCTCTTACAAATCTGAATAGATAAGATGTATGTTAAATATACTGTACATTATAATTTATACTTTAAAACTTTAAAATCAAATAAATATTAAGATATTGTGAGTGATTGCATAACACATCATTCATTTTCCTCTGCTGTGAAATATACAACATCTGAAAACGAAGATTACATAATTAACAAGTATGACAATAAACGATATCTATTTCGGATTGTTATATTTATAGGAAAAACTTCGCCTTAATGCGAACATATCAAATATAAGTTTTTGCAGTTTTGAAATAAATTGATTTATATATCATAGTTTTGTTGACGTCCTTTAACGTTTTCTCCATAGTGATGTCAAAAATAAGTTACGAAAAGTAAGCTGTTATATATTCAAAAGTTGTTTCAAAGAATGAAAACATGTTCTAGAGACAATTTGTTATGGTGTAAAAAATATATATATCTGTTTACTGTTTAGTCAGTCTATTTTTAGTTTATTTTTTGTTTTAAATTCACATTATACTAGTTAATATGTATCCAATACTTGTAACTTCATCTATAATTTTAATTGAAAAGATACTTTCATAGTTTAAATGCATTTAGTTCGTTAGAAGTATTCTTTATTTGCCCTCGTGGGTTATATATATCTTGTTTATACAAACAAATCAAATAAATAAACCGGAAATACTTCTCCATCGGTATTAAGTATTGTCACCTTTAGTACTGATTTGTACACAGTAGAATTTCTATATCTTTATATTTATTTATGGTGCACATTCCTAGCATTCATTAACAATAAGGCGAGTGTCCATTAAGGTGAGTAATTATAAACGTTAATAACGGGAAAATGAAACAAAGCCTTTTCATTATTTTTACTTCTACAACATTTTATTCACTAAAGGATAGTCCCTAAGTAAACAGTATCACTCCCCAAGTGCACATTAATGAGTTATAAAACATCACCCAAATGCAATGATAAAAGCAACTCGCCCAACTGTTGGATTTGTATAAATATATATATATATATATATATATATATATATATATATATATTATAAAGCAGCATTATTCTAAACTTTCATATGTAAAAAATATATTATCTGATACAGCAATAAAAGAGCTGTGGTTTGTTTATTTTAAAACAGTTCTGACCTATATCTTCCATATTTGTGTCGCTTCTATACGAAAAAGTGTTGTCAGGTGACGTTTCTTATTTTTTGCAATATCATTAAAATACTTATTCTTATAGCATGTGAATTTGATTCGAAAAGCCATGTTAAAATGTGTTTCGAACAAGCAACGGTTTGGTCAACTTCGCTGGTATGATATCTTCTTTGGCATGATAGACAAGAGCTACATGTAATTTTACATCCTTAGACATAAGTGCCAATTGGATTTAAACATTTGAATTATATATTCTTTTTCAAAATTTTGAAAAGGACGGAGTTGTGTCCCTCATTCATATTGTTTTGTCTGAGTGCCTGTACATATATGCTTATCTATAAATATGAACCATATAGACGATGTGCAAAGTGCGTGTTTAAGCCAGTTTGTTCGGACTGTAACATCCCAATTTTGCGTCAACTATCATTTCCCTAAATATTTGTCTGCATTTTACAACCAATATTGTTTAAAAGATTTTGAAACAATTTTGAAAAGGTAAAAGGGCTCTGATCTTAAACTGTTGGTGCATACTTACACGTGAATATCATTTGATTTAAAATGAGCATAACATAGTTTTCACCTTTTTCAAATATGCTTTTAATCATCACAACATTGTTTATTTCCACTCTGTTATAAAGCATTTCATTGATTTTGTATGTTTCTATAACACATTTTGGAAGCATAAAGCCGCCATGTTGAATTTTTCCAGACTCTAAACAGTGAATTATTACGCTTGCATAAATGCTTATTAGCATTGTCTATAGAAGTTATTGTTAAGCATTCATGTTGCAGAACTCCTTAATAATCCATTACGTGTCAAAGTTATACTTTGGCAGGCACATTTCATGCTATTTTTGTGATAGCGTTCTAGAACTTTTTGTGATTTTGGCAGATTCTGTGACGCGGATTTTCTATTGTTTGGAATTGCCCGTGTCACTTTATATCACCCAAATTCCCTTAATAATAGGAAAGGTCTTAATTCTGTATTATGATTTGTATATATTCCTGTCATGCATGTTTTATCATATTGCTTATTTACTTTGTAAACTGTATGTTTAGCCTTTGCAACCGCATAACATTGTTTTGAGATCTTCTTTCCTGACCTGTTTTGATTGTTTAAGAAAATTCCTAAACGATTATGATTGGCTGAGGACGGAATTCTAAAATCCTAGTAGGACCGGAGGGTATAAATACAGCATCAACAGCCATGTTGTAAGCCCGGATAGCTCTATAGGTAGAGCACGAGACTTGTAATATCGGGGTTGTATGTTCGATTCCCAGGGCTGACCAACTAACATTACTAACAGTCTTTCGGATGAGACTTTAAAACCGAGGTCCCATGTACCTGGCATGATAAAGAACCAAGGGTGTCTCTGGAATTGGGACGCTTTCTGTATCTTGCACTATCCCCCGAAAACCTAAAATAACTAAACTCTTCTGGGGGCGTTGGTGATATGGGAAACCGGTACCAACGATAGAACCCTAATATACCATAATATATCATGTTGCGGGACAGTTCTTGGGGCGCAATAATAAAAATAGTCACAATCAGCTAAATACATATTTTAGTTCCAGCCCTTTATTTGGTACACGATATACATCTAGTGTAGTAGGTAACTGTCCTCATTTTACGAAGTTGACTAACTACTAGCATAAAATATCATTTATGTTGCTAAAATTGATGTAAATAAAAATAGTGTTTTACCTTTTACTGTTGTATACGACCCATCTCTGTCTCATATAGGCAATACTATTCACAAGTATTGGGACATTCTCAATTTATCTAAAAACAGTGCAACTCAACAAGTTTACAGTACTTACAAACCAATCGTTACATATAAACGACCCAAAAATCTGCAACAGTATTTAGTATGTTCAGAATTTTCAGTACAAAATGACTATAAATATTCTTCTCAGAGTTGTAATGCAAGTCGCTTTTCTCATTGTGCATAGTAATGATTCAGAATTTACCAGCAACATTACTGGAGAAACGTATGCTTCACGTCATAATTATACCAATTGTAAAACTAGAAACGTTATATATCTTATTACATGTAAACGTTGTAATGCACAATATATAGGACACACTAAGCAACCTGTTTCTAAGCGTATGAACAGCCACAGGTTTAATATATGTAATTTCACGGATTCAGCATTTTCTTCCCTTGTATCTTCACACTTTAATCAGGAAAATCATAGTAAAAATGATTTTTCATTTATGCCTATTGATATTGTAAGGAGTGACATTGGTCGTTTATGCAAGGAAACTTTCTGGATCCACAAGCTCAAGACTTTATATCCAAATGGTTT